>JAWNNL010001353.1:0-300171 GCA_035045005.1 Liodrosophila aerea
CCGAATTACTACGCACAGTGTAAAATACACATAAACAAAGTGCAAACAGAGAATGTTGTTGTTTAATATTCACAGCGTGTACTTGGCATTTGCTATTTTCGGCTTGTTGTTATTTGATTTTGTCTATAAAACTCAACATCCAATCATTACTATTCTGAACAAAATGCTTTTAAAGCAAACTACACACTTAGTAAACACTTTGTCCCACAACCGTGTGGAATTAGTTTGAATAATTAATTTAAAGTAGATCGTTGTGAAAATGCAATTTGAATTGCATTATAATCCGATGCGAAACCCCTCGGCAACAAGTGGGTGAATGAACCATAACCAGGGGGAGTCCGATAGTAGCACTCAAACTAAAGCAGGTGTAGAAACACTAAAAGGTGAGAAAGACGGAGTGGACATACCAGGTCGCGTCCCCCTGGCTGATTATACGTCATACTTTGGTCTCATTAGGTGTTGACCAAGGGACCTAAGAGAGAAATCGGTATCCGATAGATACATTTCAAGCATTTCATTTGCATCCAAGTTTCCTTTTTATAATATTTAAGATTTGCCAAACACATACAGTGAAAACTGGCAGACACCCCTTCAATCGGGACACCCTTTTTAACGGACACTTTTCAACGACGTTCGTGTACTTTTTCCGCTGCAGAGAATTCACTGTACATGCAAGCCAATATAAATGTCCTTCCAAGAGAGTGTCCGTTAAGGATGTTTCCTGTAGTCAATCAAAAATAAGCCAAGGGAATATATTATGGATATTAGGCAGTACGAAGTAGTAAGGTTTCCTACTGCGGATTGGGTTCCTCCTGATGAATTATTGCCAATTGTCCAGAGGCATAACGAATTCCAGCTGTGCCCCATAACTTTTTCCCAGTAAGTGAACCCGTGTCACATAAACCCACCGATTTACCCCAAACTCTCCTTATAGCTACATTTGGGACAACGTGTCACTTTTATCTACAATTTATAGATTAACATATGTCTTAAACATCTTAAGCCTACTCCATCTTTATCAATATTTATTTATTAATAATATTATTTATCAATAATATTTATTTATCAAGAATATATATTTACTTTCGACTTCATTTTGCTGATTAGTTTCTATATTGTTCGATTAGTGTCCATTGGGAATTATTGCCTCATAAACGTCGTGTGAGCATTACTAGTATTGGTGACACTTTATCAAGGCAGGCCGCGTTTACGGTATGCTCAAGCGATATGGAAACGAAGCACACACAAAAAGAGAATGTGTGGAAAACGAAAACGAAGCGAGAGAGCCGACGAGAGCACAGCACGTTGTTGATATTTATAAAGTGTACGTTGTTGGGTTTGAGATTTCACATTTGTTTTTCGCTCGAAATTATTGCTATATTTTCAGTTTTTTAATGGGGTTCAACTTGGTAAATGCAGCTGGCAGACTTATGTTAACGTTATCAACGAATATCGATACACACTCTTCGATTCGCGCACGTTGCGAACGTCTGAAAGGCCACACGTCAACTGGTTTATTTGCTTTATGATTTGAATAAGCGTCCGTCTTACGTTACGTTGCACTGCAGCAGCGTCGACTGCGGCGTTGACGCGTCGCATCTAGTTAATAACAAGAACAACCAACCATATCATATCATACCATTAAATGGTAAGGCTGCAGTCGAAAGCACTCTGTAATAAAAGGCGAAAATAGCATGGCGTGTGCAGCAATATCTATGCTGACATTTCCTGAGTACGCTAGGTGGCGCCAGTCATCAGTTGAAAATAAAAGTGATTTATCGAATTGATTATATTACTGGTATATCGAGTACTTGTATATCGAGTACGCTAGGTGGCGCCAGTATGACAACATTTGAAAATCAAATCGATTTATCGAATTGATTATATTACTGGTATATCAAGTACATGTATATCGAGTACTTGTATATCGAGTCTGGTATGTTTTCTCTAAATATCGATTTGATGAAAATCATAGAATGTTATCAATTAGAATGTTAAAAGCAGACATTTTCAGCGAATGATTTTCGAATGATCATTTTGGCTCTATCCAAACGAATCTAGTATTATACTAATAAGATAAAGTATCTACAGTTCCTATCAATTTAACATTTGGTACGCATTCAACAACTTATTTATTATTTGCAAAATAAGTTTTTGATTTAGATGACCATGACACAAAAATTATCGATTTCCTTATAGACAATTTTAGATTTGCCTCGACTGGAAAGGGTAAAAAAAGGATGCGCGAAAAGCGTCATATGATCATCCGATAAAATGCGATAAAAATATCGATATATCGATAATGAAAGAAAATATCGACAAAGCGTAATAGTACACATGGAAAAATTCTAATAATAAATTTATAGAATAATCAATCATCAGCAATTTAAAATAAAACTATATAAATCTAATAGATGATAATGATAGAGCGACATATGATAAACTTGCCTACACTCTTGCACAAAAAGGGCATGCCCCTTTTTTTTACCAAATTGAAGCTGGTGGGTGTAATAAGCCAAAACCTGTGTGACAGCCAAAACAATAAACGGAAGCAAGAGCGAGTCAATATTGATGTTGTTGTTGAAGGTGTTCCACTCGGCAACAGCTCGAATAATCGACTCAAAACAAAACCGTCCACTAATTAGTATAATTTGCATGCTATTATTTGCAAAGTGTCAACGGAGTTGCTATCTGTTTAAACAATCTGAAATCAGTCATGTTTTAAGTAATTACTGGAATAGTTAATGAACATCCTGAACAACCCCTGATTGACCGAAAGTCGATCGATATTTTGGCTTTAACTAAGCGTATTATTTTGAAGAGTTGAAACTAGAGCTGGAAAAGAATCGATGGTACTATCGATTGTGTCGATTGTTTCGGGCTTTGGATGATCGATTATTTTGGGCCCCATCGATTGTTTCCCTCTATTTTCTTTTTTTTTTTGTTTTTTTTTTTTAAGTTGCTAAAGTTTTTGTGAATATATTTTAAAAATTTCAAAAAGAAACTATAGTTACGACGAAGTTTGTGTCGGAAAAAGCCGTGGAGGCTACCACCTGGCAAGACTCCTCAGCTTATTGGTTTAAAAAAGATTTTTAATAAAAAAGCAAAGTCAATTTGTATGTTTTTAAATATTCTAAAAATATCATAAATGAATAAATGAAAACTTATAGAAAATAATTTTATTAAGTGTGCGAAATCTATGTTTTTTTTATAAAATATGGTCGAGGGGTATCCTAAGCTTGGTTTTAATATTTTTTTTATAGAAACAATCGATAGTATCGATGGTTTCATCTGAAAAACTATCGAAAACATCGATGATGACCACCATCGATTCTTTTCCAGCTATAGTTGAAACTTGTTGAATAATTTCTACTTTGCTTGTTGCCTTATGTACTGTTCGTATTCGTATCGTCTATTAATGTTCCTCTTCAGTTTCGCTGGCGATAAACAACAACTAACAACGACTGCTGACGTTGACGCTGACGCCGGCAGAGCGAACGGCAACAAGCGCTGACCTTGACATTTATTTTTAACTGTACAGTTTTTACTTTTGCTCTCTGCTTGTCATCTCATAAAATGCAAAAAGTAAGAAAAAAGAAAACAAAAGCAAACACAAAGAAAACACCAAAATAAAAAAAAGAGGTAAACGTAATACAGAATTAGATAAGTATTTTAACATCTCTCCCGCTAGATGTCGCTCTCACTAGATTTTGGCTCACTTGTTGTTGTTGTTGTTGTTATTGCTCGTGTTAATGGCTTTTGTATTTTGCCAAATTGCATAATACACACGTACACTGGGAGAAACCCCAAAGACAATAAACAAATTGCGTTCTGATTATGCTTTGTGTTTGTTTTGGCTTTGTTTATCAACAAACCTAACAACAGCAGCATGAGCACTGCTTCTTCTTCTTCTTCCACACTTACCTTCCAGGCGTTAACCTTTGGCGGTGGCGCTGCCACAAAGCGCTTTTGCTGTGGGGCGGCTCCTGCACCGGCAGCGGCAACTGTCGTGGATGAGGTGACCGCTTGGGCATCTGCCTCGCCGGTCTTGGCCTCGTTGCCACTATTGTTGGCCTCCTGACTCGAGCTGGGCGAGTTATCAGACTTGAGCTCCTTGTTGGACTTGACGGGATTGTTGTTGTTGTTGTTGTTGTTGTTGTTGTTATTGTTGTTGGTGCTGGGATTGGCGGAATTTTTGCGTGGACTGTTGCCACGTGGTGCACGCGAACGGTTCGGCTTGCGTCCTTCGCCCTCGTTGTTGCCATTTCCATTGCCATTGCCATTTCCATTACCCCGGCGACTTGTTGACTTTGCACCTTGTCCCGAACCATTGCCACCGCCACCAGATGGCTGTTGTGGTTTGTCCCGATATTCGCGTGTGGTGGTCACCTTATCCTTGCGGGCCTTTTTACGGTCACGGCGATGGTGCGATAGCACGGGCAAAAAGTCATTATTATCGTCCATTTCAGATGAGTTCTCAGCAGTATTGTCGCCGCCAGCGGCAGATCGCTTCTCACCCACATTGGGCAGATCATCGACAGCGGCGGCGTCGGCGGCAGCAGCTTCCTCGCTCCATGATTTGATGCTCTTCAAATTAGGTTGGTTCTCCTTGTTGTCCACGGCTGTTGCAGCTGTCCCAGCTGCTTTCTTATTATCCAGATTCTGGACAACATTCGCATATGATGCAGTGGCTGCAGCAGCAGCAGCAACGTTCGATGCTGCGGCATCCTCCTTGGTGGTCGACATCGTTGTTGTGGCTGCGATCAATTGAGTCTGCTACTATGCTCTGAGTAGGCAGCACTCGTTGCACCACTCCAGATTGTCGCTCCCTTGAGGCTGACTCCTAGATTGTTCTTGTCGTGGGTGGATGGGGAAACTCTTTGATGCTTCTTTGCCAGACAAAAAAAAACCCCAGAAACGAGTTGTGGTTGTAACTGTAAGTAATTAAATGAAATTCTTTTAGTTTATTATTCAATCGGGGATAAACAAACACCCATACATCCACACCCACACACACACACAGGCACAACTGCAGCTTACGTTTATTTACGGTTACTGTGCCATTCTACCCCAACTTGAGACTAAGCCTGGAGTATTTGTGATTTTCGCAATTCAACATAACATTTCTATTGTAATATGCACGGTTTAATGCTAAATCGAATTCGAATTCATTTGCTCTATTCGAGTTGTCGGCCACGGTGCAAAATTGATGCACGAAGAATTGAATATGGTAAAAGGCAACTTAAATATAATATTATGCAGCCACAGAGTCACAAGTGAGGTTAAGGCTCGGCAGCGAATGCCCCCACACTAGTACGAAGCAGCAGAGTAAAGAGCAACAAGCGCTTACTCGTAGCAGCCCTGCCAACCTGCCCCAATGTGGCCAGACTGCGAGAGTCTAACACTAGAATTTGAAAGCGACGCAATAGCTAGCCCTAAAGCAGGTAGACAACAGAAACCATCGACACATTTTGGGGTAGTCGATACAATAATTGTTGGTAAATGCGGCACAAAGGAGAAACGAGGAGACCAGCGTCAGCTATGATTATGCAATATGGCCTGCATTTGTGCATCCCTGGCAACAGCTGTTTGTGCAGCACGCCTCTGCCTGTGCCTATGCGTCTGCTGCAGCAGTGTGCTCCTCTGAGCTCAAATTTCAGACAAGCACTATACACACCAACACACACACGCACACTTTCAAACACTTGCATTTCGCATTTAAATATACATATATGTGAAACAAACAATTATTACGCACCAAGAATTGAAATCACTCTGCGCGTGCAGCGAGACGAAAACAACACGAAAGCAAAAACAAAAATTGATACACAATTCGGGTTTTTGCTTTTGCTCTTTGCTTTGCTAACGTTTCACGTATTCGTTGTTGGTGTTGTTGTTTTTATTTCGTATGTGCTTTGCTTTGCGGTTTTCGTACTCTTTCCACTCGCTCTCTCTCACTCGTTCTGACTTGCTCACTCACGCGTTTGTGGGTTGGTAGAACGATTTTTTGGTTACGACTTGGCTCGAATGCAATTAAATCACACAGTTTTTCACAAATTGCAATGATATTCAGTTACTAATCAGCACGTTCACCACTTGATTATGTTTTAACGCCACTTTCCAGCATAATTTCACAAAATCTCGGATACCGAGCAAGACATGTGGTTTTTTACCCGTCGCGGTCGAAAAGGAAAAGAGCAGGGTTGTTATTCCCATAATTCTCGTGTGCGCGGCCTATCGATAAAATTTTTGCCATTCCCCCTATTAATCGATTACTGCACATGCAGGGCAACTCTGCCGCCCTGCTCACATTGCATTCTTTTATGCATTTTAGGCGTTTTTCAAGCGTTCGAATAAGCATTTCGAATATTTGACAATGATAGTTGTATTTTTCTGCAGCATGTATACGACTGAATTGAAATTTAACAACTTTCCAATTAGTCCGTAAAAAATGCAACGCGCTTTGTTTACATTGCGCACGACACCGCCAGCTGTTGCCCTGACCGCTGATTGTAAATGATTGCGCGTGTGTGAGGGTGTGTGCCAGTGCCGAGGGCTCGATTTATCACTCGCAGACCAACAAAAGAAAAAAAAAATACAAATTCCACATAAATTGCTCGAGCCGCAGTTTACACAAAGAAGCAGAGTGCAGTCGACGTGGCCCCAGCGAGCAAACAAAACAGAGTATAGAAAACGTTGAGCAATGTGCGGCATCTTTGCTTACCTCAATTATCTGACACCCAAGTCGCGTCAGCAGGTGCTGGAGCTGCTTGTGCAAGGACTTAAGCGTCTGGAGTATCGCGGCTATGATTCCACTGGCCTGGCCATAGATGCGCCGAGCGATGGCCACGACATTTTAATGGTGAAACGCACTGGCAAGGTCAAGGTTCTGGAGGATGCCATTGCCGACATTTGCCAAGGAGATGGCTATAAGGAGGCGGTGGACATTCATATTGGTATTGCGCACACCCGTTGGGCCACGCACGGTGTGCCATGCGAATTGAACTCACATCCGCAACGCTCCGACGTGGACAATAGCTTCGTGGTGGTGCACAACGGCATCATCACCAACTACAAGGATGTGAAGACGCTGCTAGAGAAGAGAGGATATGTCTTTGAATCAGACACTGACACTGAGGTAATTGCCAAGCTGGTGCATCATCTGTGGCAAACGCATCCAGGCTACACCTTTGGCGAGCTGGTGGAGCAGGCCATACAGCAAATTGAGGGCGCCTTTGCCATTGCCCTCAAGTCGAAGCATTTTCCCGGAGAGTGCGTTGCCTCACGACGCGGTTCACCATTGCTGGTAGGCATTAAGGCAAAGACCAAGCTGGCCACAGATCATGTGCCCATACTGTACACCAAGGCGCATCGTCCTCATGGCCAAACACAGTTTCAGCTGCTGCCCAGTGGCAGTGTGGATCTTAGCGCCGAGTTCCAGCCGCTGGAGGCCAAGGAGGTGGAATATTTCTTTGCCTCCGATGCATCGGCTGTCATCGAGCACACAAATCGTGTCATCTACTTGGAGGACGACGATGTGGCAGCCGTCAAGCATGACGGTACACTGAGCATTCATCGCCTTAACAAGTCCTCGGATGATCCGCATGCGCGTGAGATTATCACGCTGAAAATGGAGATACAACAAATCATGAAGGGGAACTACGACTACTTCATGCTCAAGGAGATATTCGAGCAGCCCGAATCCGTGGTCAATACGATGCGTGGACGCGTTCGCTTCGACACGCAGACCGTTGTCCTGGGTGGCATTAAGGAGTATATACCAGAGATCAAGCGTTGTCGTCGTCTCATGCTCATCGCCTGCGGTACCTCGTATCACAGTGCTGTGGCCACGCGTCAGCTGCTGGAGGAGCTCACCGAGCTGCCTGTTATGGTGGAGCTTGCCTCGGACTTCTTGGATCGTAATACGCCTATCTATCGGGATGATGTTTGCTTCTTCATATCGCAGTCTGGCGAAACTGCGGACACTCTGATGGCGCTACGCTACTGCAAACAGCGTGGAGCTCTCATTGTGGGCATAACCAATACCGTGGGCAGCAGCATATGTCGGGAGTCGCACTGTGGCGTGCATATCAATGCCGGTCCAGAAATTGGTGTTGCCTCTACCAAGGCGTACACCTCACAGTTCATTTCCATGGTGATGTTTGCTCTGGTCATGTCCGAGGATCGACTGTCACTGCAGCAGCGTCGCCTGGAGATCATTGCTGGACTCGCCCAGCTGGATGAGCACATTCGAACTGTGCTGCAACTCAACAGCCAAGTGCAGCAGCTGGCCAAGGAACTGTACCAACACAAGTCGCTGCTGATCATGGGACGTGGCTTCAACTTTGCCACCTGCCTTGAGGGCGCACTGAAGGTGAAGGAATTGACCTATATGCACAGCGAGGGCATCTTGGCTGGTGAACTGAAGCACGGACCCCTGGCACTGGTGGACGACGAGATGCCCGTGCTAATGATTGTGCTACGCGATCCGGTCTATACTAAGTGTATGAATGCCCTGCAGCAGGTGACATCGCGCAAAGGACGACCCATACTCATCTGTGAAGAAGGCGACAAGGAGACAATGGCATTCTCCACACGCTCGTTGCAAATACCGCGCACAGTCGACTGCCTCCAGGGCATCCTTACGGTTATACCCCTACAGCTGTTGTCCTATCACATTGCCGTTCTACGTGGATGCGACGTGGACTGTCCTCGTAATCTGGCCAAGTCCGTGACAGTTGAATAGGCAATCGTGCCACCAGATCCATATTGAAGAATTCCATTTACTGACCATTGCATGGACAACACTTGTCAGACCAATGTGTTTCTTTTACAAAAATATTCTATTGAACAATTTGTAGTTTTAAGTTTAAATATTCTATAGCGTGTGCTATGAGCCCGCAGCAGTACCCTTTGCATTTCCCAAATGTTCTTAATTCTTGTTTTATTACTTTGAGCTGTATTTGAGTGCAATTGAAATATAATTATTTGTATAACCATTCTTAATCTGAATATTTAAAAATTAACCATAATATTAAGTAATAAGAAAAACACCAGTTGGTGCAGAAACACCAAGTGAGGCAGTTTGTTATCGATAACATTTACAAAAATTCATATTTTTAAAAGCGCGGCATTTCTCTAGTGATAGGTGTCGATATATACATGTATGCGATATTTAAAAATAAAAACGATATTAAATGCGATATATATTTGTTATATCGAAATTTAATGCAATATATCGGAAAATTGATCACACCTGTATTTAACATTCGCAAAAGGTTTTTGAGTAAATTCGTATTATACTTTACGATATTTATTTGATTTTTCTTACCCATACCTATGTCACACAAAAACTCTCTTTACAACGATGCAGCCCTGGCGCAAAAAATAATTATGCTAGATGTGTATGCAGCCCTGCTCAAAACCAATTGCAAAGCAAATTATAAGAAAAAAGTTGTGCAACGTGCAAAATAATCACTAAAGCTAAATAAACTAATTGCATTTAATTAAAAATATGACGGTGAATAAGCGGGACGCGAGCGCAACGCGTCCGCGATGTTTTTTTGACATTACGCTCGGCGGTTTAAACGTGGGTCGCATTGTATTCGAGTTGTTTAGCGATGTCGCTCCCAAAACGGTGGAGAATTTTCGTGCTCTATGCACGGGTGAAAAGGGCCCCGGACTTGTGACCGGCAAACGTTTACATTACAAAGGTGTCATATTCCACCGCGTGGTCAAGGACTTTATGGTGCAGGCTGGCGATTTTAGTGCTGGCAACGGAACCGGCGGCGAATCAATTTATGGCGGCACATTCGAGGGTAAGTTGTGCCTGTGTATGAGTGTGTGTGTGTGTACGATATCTGAAAAGCACAATTACACATATGCGTGTGTGTTTATATGCATACACACACACATATGCAAAACTGATATGAACATGGTCGCCTGGTGCTACGAAGCTCATAGTTTGTTGAACCAAGTACTAAGTACTTTAAGCTAATCGCATGTATTAAATGGAAAATTTGTATAATTTATCAGTCTTCATTCGCAGCGCTGATTTCATTTAGTCAGTTGTTGTTTTAATGTCCATTAAGAGCAGCTTTATGTCCATATTGTATTAAAATTAAAGTTAATAGAAAATGTTGATTAAGAATTGTTTTAAATGAAAAATATTTTACAAATTGTGGAAAATTGTGGAGAATTTTAGAATTGATAAGTTTTCATTTTATTTATTTATCTAATTGCCATCCTGCTGTAAAACTGCCTTCAGACCCAACCCCTCAGCAGACCTCCCTTTAGACAATCTAAAGAGTGAAAACAATAAACCCCCTCATCCTTTTTAATTGAGTATAAACAATAATCCCCCTCATCCTTTTTAATTGAGTATAATTCCCTGTTAATACGCTCCATCGATTTGTAAAACCCCCATCATAAAATGTGAAATAAACCATTAATAAAAAGAATGAATTGAAAGGGCGTATTGATTATTTTCGAAGCAAAAAAACTACTGAAACTTGCACTTAACTAATTGCTGCTAATTATATGCTATACGAGCTATGTATATCCTTAGAACCCATAATTTACCAACTTGCGGTTGGGAAAGTATCTGTCCCTTAGTGGGCGTCTAAGGACCATAAATTAAGTTGTCTTACCCTTTGGACTTTGGACCATGCTCCATAGCCCGCCAAACCTGGGCAATCCTCTGTCCAAAACGCTCCTCCGAGCTTTGGGGACTTGACAGAGCCTCCTGCTCTATAGTAACCAGAGCCTTAACCGGTCACTGGCTCATTGGCTCCCATGCTGCTAGACTTCAGGCCCCTTTCAACGACTTTTGCAGAAGCTGTCGTGACGAAGAAGAGGAGGAAACAGTCCATCACCTCCTCTGTTCTTGTCCTGCCCTATGTAGAACCCGGTTTTCTCACCTGGGAGCCTACAATCTGACAGACCTGACGGACCTTGCTCCAATAAAGCTAAGAGACGGTTCATAAACGGTTCAGCTACCGCCTAACCTAACCTAACCTACCCTTTGGGCTGATAGCACCACATCAGGTAGTCACTCAGTCGGGGCAAAGTATTTTACATACATATATAAAGAATATGATATACAATTCAGACTTTACGAGTAACATTGTAAAACAGATTTGCTAATTGAATAAATTCTTTGTACATTTCTTTTCAGACGAATGCTTTGATAAGAAGCACGATCGCCCCTTTCTGCTGTCGATGGCGAATCGGGGTAAAAACACAAACGGTTCGCAGTTCTTTATGTAAGTGAGCTGCTCAAGATGTCGGAGACTCATTAGTTACTAGCAGTTGTCATACGTATTACAATTAACCAGATCAAGTTTCTTTTCAGCATAAACTATGCCTAACCATTCTTAAACTTGTACTATGTATATCTATTTAAAATGATGTTGTTGTTCATTGATCTATTGCCGTATAGCGTATAGAGAGAATTTGCGTTATCTCTGAGCACCAACTGGCACCGTCACCATCACCATCAGCGTCCCCCACCCACCCTGTGCCTGTGTGGGCGCACATTGATATGGTTGAGAGGTGGTCTAGACTGTGCCCGTTCCCCCCATCCAATTCAGCTGCTGTCGGTGGTCGGTCAACGGTCATGGCCATTCACAGTTCCACGTCGCGCTAAGGACTGCCAACTCGATGGGTAACTTCACGTCGATGAAGTTGAAATGATGACGCTGAGATGCCAAAGATGCCAACGGCCGCAGCTTAGCTCAGTTGCAGTTGTGGTTGTAGTTGTGCCGTCTTCAATATCCTGATACCCTTTAGTTCGTTTGCACCAAAATTATCTTCACCAACTACAACAACAGTAACAGCAACAGCAACAACAACCGAACAACAACAACAACCATAGTAGTGAACTACAACTTTCGCTACAACAACAACCGAACAAGTTTGCAATGTGTAAAGAATATTTTTCTTCTCTTCTGTTTTTCATTGTAGTACAACACAGCCTGCACCACACTTGGACAAGTAAGTAGCGAGCACTTGGTGTCCCCCATTCGATTTCTCGATTACTAATTTCATTTCTATCCATTTCTAGTATTCATGTTGTGTTTGGTCATGTTTTATCCGGCCAGGATTTGGTGCGTCAATTAGAGGATTTGCCAATTGATCGCAACTCACGACCGCTGCAAGATGCGGCCATCGCCAACTGTGGGGAGTTGGTGAAGCAAACCAAGGGTAAGTGGCAATACAAACATCGCGTCATACGCATAACTCACTTTTATCTGCATCTACAGCCAAAAAAGACAAGAAGCGCAGAAAGCAATCCACTGCGTCCGAGGATTCGGACAGCGAGAGGGATGAACAACTGCAGCAGAAGAGCAGCAAGAAAAAGAAACGCTCACGCAAGGAGTCCAAATCTAGCGATACCGAAAAGTATACACAAATGCTAATAACTTTTCAAACATTGTATCTACTATAATTATGCATTGCAGCAGCGATTCAGGACGAGTCGTGCGTGGCAATGGACGCCAGGATTCTGACAATGAGGAGGGTGTGATGCATCCACTGGTTACCTTGACTAAAATTGATCCCAGCGAAATACCAGAGGTGAATATCCAGCTCTTATTTAGTCTATCTCTTGTATAATCTTATCTTCCTGCCCTTCAGGTAAGCAACAAATTTCTAATGCGTGCAGAGAAATCTCGTTCTCGTGAGCGTGAGAATCGCAGCGGCAGAGATGCTTCCCGTGAGCCCCGTCAGCGGGAGCGCGAACGAGATCGTGAGTTGGATCAAAGAGATCGGGGCAGAGACCGTAACCGTAATGCCTTTGGCTGGTCGAAGAAGCAAGTGCCAACCTCACGCAGCGGACGCATTGTCAAGGGACGTGGAGTGTTTGTAAGTATTAAAAAAGAAGAATTTTATATACATGGATTAAGACTCTTTCTCCCAATTTATAGCGCTTTCGAACTCCTTCGCGCAGCCGTTCAAAGAGCATAACACCACCGCATTGGAAGCATGCGCAGAAGCGTACCATTAAGCTGTCGGATCTGGAGCGTTTGGAGGAAGAGAACAAGCTGCATGACGAGGAGGTTAAGCGGCGCGAACACGAACGCAAGAGGCGGCACGAGGAAGCCTCGAAGGATCCAAAGAAATCTTACTTTGAACTCTCTCATGCCAGCACATACGGGGGCAAGGTGACACCCGACAAGTCGCCGGCAAAACAGAAGCAGCGAAGCAGCAACAGCGGCAAACGCAGTGAATCCCATTCACAGAAGGATACGGAGCGAGAGAAGCCAAAGGACACACACGATAAGGAGAAACCCAAAGAGGAGGCACCACCAAAACGACGAAAATCTGTCGATATGAATGCCTTGGACTACGAGCAACAAACGGATAGCGAGCCCGAACCGGAGACAAGCAAACCAATCCAACAGCACAGTGGCGACCTTAAACGTGACTTTAAGGCGGTCAAGGAGCAGGAGCGCTCTAAAGTCGCTGAGCCCAGTGCAAACAGTCGAAACAAAAGGGACGAGCGCAAGACAGACGATAAGAATCGTGAGCGGGAGAAACCGAAGCAGCGGAGTCGTGATCGATCTCTGTCTCGAAATCGCCATAGAAGTCGCTCCCGTTCAGCTCAACGGCGACGTACGCCGGTTCGGCGTCCACAGCGTTCGCCACCACGGAGGCAAGGAGGAGGTAACAACAACAACAATATGGGTCATGCGGGCCAGGGCAATCGCAACCGGCGGAATCCATTTGCTGCCGATCGAGACCGTCGGCAGAGGTCGATTGATAACGAATACCGAAATCGGTTTCCGCTTTCACCCATTCGCACTCGTAATTCGCCTGTTGATCGCCGTCGCTCTCGAGAACGCCAGCGTCGTTCCCGTAGCCAAGGACGTCGACAGGAATCCTCGGACGTTAGACGCCAAGAGTCGCCTAATCGCAGGCGCGTGGAGTCGCCGCCGAGAAAGCGACAGGACTCCCCGGCTAGGAAACGTCTAGAGTCTCCTCTGAAAAAGCGACCAGAGTCGGCGGATCGGAAACGTCAAGAATCACCTAATCGAAAACGTCGAGAATCACCTTATCGAAAGCGACGAGAGTCACCGAATCGCAGGCGTCAGGCATCACCAGAACACAGGCGGAGTCGTAGCCATGGTCGACGTCAGTCGGCTTCGCGTAGTCCTAGTCGACCACGGCGCAGTCGACGCTCGCAGGAGCAACGGTCGCGGGAACGCACTCCACCCAAGGTGACATCGGCTCTGTCGGCTGCAGAGTCGGCGGAGAAGGACAAAGATAAGGCGGCAAGGGAGAAAATGCAAAAGCGCGTAGAAGCTGCCTTACTGCTCAAGGAACATATGCGCAAGGAAATAGCCAAGGAGGAAGAACGACGAGCTGAGAAGCAACGGCAGGATGAGCTCGAAAAGGAGCGTACTACGCGGGAATTAAATGAACTGGAGCGTCTCAAGGAAGAGACCCTCAAGAAACTGCAGGAGGAGGAGCGTGACAACCCCATAGCCGAGTCAACGAATAATCGCAACAGAAGAGAGAGCAGTCATGAAGCCAAGAAGCGAAAACATAAGAAGTCCAAGAAACAATCGACACGTTCGGACAGCGATTAGGATTTCCTATGAATAAGAAGAGAATATCAATCAAAATTATTCTTTGATTCACGAAAGCAAGCAATTCAGTAGTACCCTCAATTAACTTGTAAAAATCTGTTTATGATTTAAAAAGAGAAAATAAAATCGGACTTTACTACTTTAAAATATGAAAACGATTCATCGATTTGCAAGAGCTTCTATTTCAGGCATTTAGAAGGCGTCCGTCTTATTGATAACTGCCAACTATTCTAGCTTCAGTGCCAATTGGAGTATTCGGTAGGTAGGACAGGTTCTCATTCGATGGACTCGACGCCAAATTCAGTGTGTGTATCGGTATGGGTGTCATATAAGTTAGCATAGCCATAATGTGATTATAGCAGTGGTGCCCAGAACTCATAATTCCTATCATTTGTGCGCTTTGCTGAGCAGCGCTGCTTTGACACACACAATCATTATAGTATACAGTAATCATTATAGTAAGGCGCTCTCAGCTAAAAAATTATCGTCTACTTATCCCATAGCTCTCGATAATAAGCTGTAGCGTTTCAAGAGCTGATAGCAACATTTAATTATATTTACATAAATCCAAGTCAGCAGTACCATTTTCTTAGCTCTTCTTTGCCTTTTGATTTCGAAAGTAATACCCCGAGCCTTATGAGCAATGGTACAGTGTACCGTTCGTTAACTGCTGGATAAGTTTTCAAATATTCTCTCCACATCTTATTCCACATAACCCTCTAATTTGATGTGCGTACAATTTGAATATTCTATTTAGTTTTCAACGTTTTCTATACGAATTTTGGTTAATCATCCTGGAGCTGAGCAGGTTTGAGCAAGTTGCATCGACCGCAGAGCGAACACAATTTTTGAAAATCAGCGCGAATCTAATTAGCCAAATATTGAGACCAAGCGTTGCTACACAAAAGAAGCTGAGTGTGAATGTATTCAATTATAATACACATTTGGAGGAAATTGATTTTAATTCAAGCTCAAGGCTATAATATTATAGAAGTAAAGACTATTTTTTTTTTCATTATCCCTGGGTTGGACGAAACGGGTTGCAACTAGACCACGGACACTTATACATGTTCGCGAGGCAAAGAGAACTTGTGGTAGCTCGAACGAGAACACCTACAAGTTGCATCGAGCGCAGAAAGCAAACATAATTTTTGAATAGTGGCGCGAAACTTCTATAATTGAAAATTGTAACCTAGAATTAATTGCAACAAATACAATGCGAAGTAAAACAGATGATAATATTTACAACTGTGACTCAGAACAAAATATACAAATTGATTCCAGAAAACCCAGAAAAAAGTGCCAAAAGGTGCCATGCAAGTACGTCGAACAAAATGAGTTGGAAGGCTGGTCTGTAGAGCGAGACGACACAATATGCAACCTGTTCGTTTGAGTGAGACGGTTGCGCGTCCGACTAGAGCTGGTAAAACTACGATTTTTAAAAAATATCGATAATTTGATATCGAATCTATAAATTCCCTTTACTATTTAAATATTTATTTGAAATAGATTGCATATACTATAATAAACTATTTAAATAAATAATTGCAAATATACACACAGAAAAATCTAAATATTTTTGCAATTTGTTTTACAAATTCGATAAGGGCAACAATAAAGATAAGTTGCCCATAAAAGAGCAAACAATTTAAAATTGTCAAATAGTATTGACATATGTTATTTATTCAATTGCTTACTTTTAATGTGATTAATTGAATTGAAAGAAATTACAATACTTATTTGCCGGTTGCCCGTCATGCGTTGCCACATCGTCGAGCGATAAAATATCTGCTTCGTTTGTTTTGCACATCATTTTTCTTTGGTTTTGCTTTTAAGCGAACTTTCATTCATGGTGGCGAGCTTTTGACGTTGCCATTGAAAATAGTTTCTTCTTTTTGCGATGCAAACAAAAACAAAAGTTGCCGTCTACGTCGCCGGCAAATGCAAGCTTACGAGTATCTGTGTGAGTGCTCGTTGTGCGTGTGTGTGTGTGTGTGTGTGCGAGTATCGTGATGCCAGCGCCAGTTCGGAATAAAGCTTCCAGTACACGAATGGCGTACAAACTGTTTGGACGTGTTTGCTGCTCGCTGGCGACGTCGCGGGCTCGAGTTCGCATTTCAATTCTCAGCGCTGCTTTGTGTAAATATTTGTATCAGTGTATCGTGTTTGTGTGTATCGTTTGATTAATCCTCCACGTTCAAAGCAACAAACAAAAATGCAAAATGCCAAATAATAACATCACAAAATAAATTTCAAATCCACTGTGGAAAATACTCGCAATTTGTTGATTTAAGCGGCGGCAGCCGTCGATGTTGTTGATGGCGTCGCCTGTTAAACTCTGTTTACTCGCATCTGTGTGTGTTTCTATGTGTGTGTGTGTGTGTGCGAGTGTGTGCAAAAATTACAAATTAAAAAATTGATAGGCTGAGGCAAGCGAAATACGAACAAAAAGCGGAAATGCAAAAAATACAACAAAGGTAGTAACAAAGCAATACGATGGCGTCAGCAGAGCGCGGGGGCGCAGGCATTGGCGATGGCGGCAACAAAAGCCGGTGCAGTGCGTACATACATACATACATACATATGTACAAGCAAACATACATACATACAGCAATAAGTTATGTACAGAGCGAGAGAGAGATTGACACACACACACTCACACTGAGGCATTGGCTATGTTTTTATACCGCAAATCAAATGAAATCTGATTCTTTATTTGCTGCCTGCCGCTTGCTGCAAATTCCGGCATTGTTGATTTCTGTGTCCTGTTGCAAATAAATTATGACATAATAATGCGTAACAACAAAGAAAACAAGTGCGTGCCGACGTCGCCGTCAGCCGTGCGAGTTTGTGTGTGTGTGTGTGTGTGTGTGCGAGGTCAGAGGGATAGGCCAATAGGCATAAATATTAAATGAATATTTCAAAATGAGAAATTCTATGCAAACAACAACAACAACAATGGGCCCAAACAAAAAAGGATATGAAACGCAATAAAGTGCCCGGCTGTGAACCGTGGTATTGCGGCTACGAAAGCCGCCAAGTACAGTAGTAGTTCTCTTCGACCTGGCTCAGCTTGGCGAACAGAAAGCACACACACACACACACACTCGCACGCACACAGTGACAAACTGGGCAATAACAAAAACAACAATCACAAGGCCATGGAAGCAACAGCGGCAGTTATAGCAGGCAGGCAGGCAAAGCCAAAGCTCTGCGCATAAACACAAAGCGAAAGCGTAGCGAAGCCAAGGAGCAAAACAGCAGCAGCAGCGCCGACGGTGCACAGTGTGGCGAATTTCACAACATTCAAATACACCCAGTGTACCACGAAGCGAATGTCGAGCGAGAGTTTCGCAAAACTATCGCGTTCGAGCTCGAAAACGATACTAAAATCGAAAGTTTCGGAAAACATTCGCATTCGAGCTCGAAAACGATACCAAAATCGAGAGCTTCGCAAAACTATCGCATTCGAGCTTATAAATGATATATGCTTGCAAGCACATTATGAGCGCTTGAATAACCATTGTTGCAAATTGAATAGTTCCTAGTATTGAATAGAAAGCAATAAAAATTAAATAATAATAATTATCTGCTGGCATTTTCTACTGAAATGAGCATTACATCATTCACATGGCAGTTGTTTATTGTTTTCGCTTTTCGACATCTGCTCCACACTGTGCAAGTCGGCGTTGGCGTAAGCAGCAGGAGAGGACCGATGCCAAAGTGAGAGTGAGCTGATGCTCAGAAAAAGCTTAGGATGCTGCGCTGTCGCTGCCGCAGCCGCTGTCGCTGTCGCTGTCACTGCCTAGGCAGCGGCGCGGCCGACGATTTGCAAACAAAAAGTACGAAATCTATATGTATGTACATATGTGTGACGCTTAACGTGAAAGATGATAATAATGATGTATGTATGTTAATGGCAATGATGAGCAAGAACAAGCACACGAAGAATATGCACAATAGAAGGCACAACAAGGTAAAATTTCGAGGAAATCGAAATTTGCGTCTTCGTTCAATTTCGACCGACCGGCATCCGCAGCCGCGCCAACTTGTATGAGTGTGCGTGTGTGTGTGAGCCTTGCATATGTGTCTGTGTGTATTTATGTGTGTACGTATTTCGCATAGTCAAATTTATTTTATATAATTCTCAACTACCCCGATATACATAAATTGCGTGCCACTTCTTCCTTATCTCTCAATTGAGCGTGGCAATTTTTTTGCAGTTGCTTCTAGCGGCAACTTGCCCCTCCCCCTCCCCCTCCCCTCTCCACCCTTCGAGAATTATGTATGTTGTTTGCTCTTATTGTTAACAAAAAAGCCCAAACTTTTGAAACCAAATGTGTAATGCAGCTATAAATACAAGTTTCGAACAAAGAACAAAGTTTGACTAGCAAAAACCTTTAAAATGATATTTATTATTTACAACAGAAAGAAAACTTGGAATATGGAATACGAGTTTCCAACTTTTGCACTTTACTTTACTTGTTCAATAATAATGAATCGCGTCATTATCGTTATTAATGAGAAAACCCTGTAAAGATACTTTGATCAATATATCTATACAACATAACATACAAACATATTCCCTACTTAAAAGTCCTAACTGTGCTAACTTAAAACATATTTCATTTATTTAGAGTTTAAAATGAAGATCAGAGATTCTTTAATGTGTAAAAAAGGTTCTAAAGATAGTAATTTTAACGCTGTCATCATTAAATCCGCTTCCCGAACCGAGACCTATTTTTTAGAGATTCAAACCGACATAATCAGGCCTGTTCCCATTTTCGAATTCGTTCAATCGATTTACTCTTTGAAAAAAAAAAATGCGGTTCCAAATTTCAATTTATCGAAATAGAAATACTCGTAGATTAGCTTCGTGTGGAAGTACAATCAACATTTTCATTTCTTGAAAATGGTACATCGAATTTAGGAACCCCATTTTTTTCAAAACGTAAATCGACTGAACGAATTCGAAAATGAGAACAGGCCTGAATGAATGTATTCATAATTTTCAATCGCTTTGTTAGAGAATTCTTATAATAACATGAATACGTTCTCTCTTAAGAATTTAAAATATGTTATTCTGATTATATTATACTAAAATTTTATTATCAATTAATTAAAATTTCATTTAACAATTCATATTTTAAAATCATTTGATACCTTTGCAGTAACATAATTGATCAAAATTCAATTTAAATACCAATAATATTACAATTAATTAGCTTAGGTCTTTATTGTCGAGTATCAAAAATCCTATATCATTATAGAGGAAATAAATTCTATTTCTTATTGTTTTTTTTTTATAGCATTTTAAAGAGGAAAGCGTGTCTGTATGTCATTGCAAATGCTGTACCTAAGCTCTGAGCTTTTTTCTGTCTAATTGCAAAGCCTTTGTAGTAGTTGAAGCAATAACAAAACTACAACTCCAGAGCACTGATATATAGTATACATATGTATGCATATAAATACATATATATTTGATCAGATACGCGTTGTTCTTGCTTTGTTGTCTTGAAATAGCTGCGTGTGTTTGTGTGTTTGCATACTCGAATTGATTGTGTTGAGCTTGTTATGGCATCATCAGGCGAAGCCATAGAGTTGTTATTATTATTATGAGTTGTTAGGGGGAGTCTGAGCTAGATATGAAGGAGCAAGGCAATATGAAATTAAATAATAAAACTACGGCATGGTTGGCATCATAAAGAACACTTTCAAGCCAACTGAATCGGCAGTCGATAGAGGCATAAAAAAATGCATAGTAAAAGCTAACTAAAAAACTAAAATAAATAACTTAATTAAATAATAAATTCTAGGCATTAGAAATAAAATGTAAATAATTAAAATGTTAACAAAATAAAACTGAAAAACTAAATGAATAGATATAAATAACTAAAAGTTAATTTAATATAACAACTGTTTTATATTTAATTAAATGTATATTAAATTTATATTTTTAATTAAACAGTTTTAGTTTATGTTTAATTAATGAAAAATAATATAATATTTCGGTATAAAAAATAAAACCAAAATAATCATAATGTCTACAAAATAAAACTATAAAACAACTAAAATAAATATCCTAATTAAAAATTACTTTAAATTCTTGGCATTAGAAATAAAATATAAATTACTAAAATGTCTACAAAACAAAACTGAAAAACAAATAAAAAAAATTTTGAAAAATCGTTAATATTATACTAATTCCTCTCAACTGCGTCTTTCAATCCAGGAAAATCAGTCCAAAAATAATGCAATGAACTGGTTGCTTGCACTTGTGTATAAAATGCAAGTACCGTTAAGAAAATGGCTTAGGTACACTATTCAAAACGAACAAAATTGAAGTCGAAGTCGAAGAAGAAGAGCGATTGAATCAACTGAAAGTGGAGAGTAGAATAGCGATAATTGCAATTTACTATCAACCGAAAGTGGAACAAAACCAAAATACGACGGAATTTAAAGCCAGATTGCAATGTTTTTGTTTTACAATCGTCGCATTTTTGTCATTACAATAATTGAAATCCTGCTACTGCTGCTGCTGAGCACCGACAATGGACAACCAACGCTGACCAAGTCTCCGACAACAGGTGAGTGAAGCGAAATGCAATTTTTATAATCCCTTTCAATGAAAATGAGCGAAAAAAAACTAACTGATATAAAAAACTGAACTGAACTTGTTGAAAGCTGGGAAATAAACTACTATGAAAGTTGCGAGAACACGCGAGAAAAGTTTTTTGCTTTCGGCCAGCAGCTCGGCTCGACTTTTTGGCTAAACTTATACTTATAACCACCCTTTCTTTTTAGCGTGTATACATATACTTAGGGGTTGGCCACTCTCTCCGTATGGGCCATTCGCATGTGTGTGTGCCATTGAAACGCTTATTGCGTCGTTGATTCGGCTAAGTGAAATTATAATTCTAATCTATGCTTATAACGCATACGTGATGAATATTGTAGAGTTTTGGCCTTTTTATAGCTAGCATGGATGCTTTGTGCCAGGGCTGGGATACTATCGGATTTGGGAGTGTGCCTACAGACTATCGATAATAGTTTTATCTATAGTATGGGAGTGTGAACAGACTATCGTTAATACTTCTTATCTATAGTATGTATGCTTATAGACACTTGGATAAATACTTACTAGAGTTGGGATTCTATCTGAGTTGGAACTGTGCATCGGCATTACTTCTTATTTCGATACCGATAGTATTTCATATCTATATCTATAGATAGAATATCTATTCATAAAATGTAAAATCTAACGCTTAAGTGTCGAACATTATAGAAGTTTGGATTTGTTTTAGTTAGCTTACATAGTACTACAGTTGAGATACAATTGGATTTGGAATTCCGATAACTCTATTTGATGTATTTAATTGCCAAAAGGAGTGAGTCCTTGGTGGCGTAACACAGATTACTATACATAGATTCTAATTGAGATACATTTTTCTTATGGTTCATTTAAATTTTACTTTACTTAAAATTTAGTACAAAAGAATATTAATAATTTAAATTAAAACTATATTTATGAAACTTAAAAAACATTTTAATACGAATAAAACTTAGTTTAATAAAATTAAAAAAACAATAAACATTATAAAAATTTTCAAAATCTGAAATGATATCTCGCACTATTTGTAGCTCTAATATCGCTTGTAACATCAGTTTTTTCCCAAGCCCAACAACAAATTAGCGTAATTATTGTCCTTTGAAGAGTTGAAGCATTGTCAATTGAATTGTTATTTACCGTAAGCATTCAACAATCAATCATCGCAAACAGTTGTACCTTTTTATCCTTTCGCCCTCTCGTATGCTCCACTTGCCTTCCGCACAGTTAGCCACAGACAATCATTAACTATTTAGCCCAATCAAGTAACGGGGCATGGCCAAGTTCATAAAATCCCAATGTGAAAACTTTTTGCACACATGATAGAGCATGGTTAGCATGTACTACTATGGCAAAAGTCCAAGTTCCAGTCAAACGACTAAGCGCCATGTCGTCAATAAATTTTCCATTAAATTCAAAGCAACCCAAAAAAGTAGGGAAAGCTACAGTCGGACGCAAAGCTACAGTCGGACGCAACCGACAGTAGGAGACCCTGTACTTTGGTTTGCCCTGGGCGTCGGTAACAGCAGCAGCATATATGTATGAACATACTCACATACACATTACATGCACTTATACATACACACATACACACAAACACATATACATACAATTATTCGCTCAAATACAAACAATAACCAATACTCATACATACATTCATACTCACAATCAAAAATCACGCATACGCCCTAGTGGCCGCGTACACTGTGGCTTCCCCCTCCCCCACCCACATGCTAAGTACAGAAAATTGTTTGTCAAATATCTCTGGTGTTTATTATCCGATTGGGCTGCAACTCGCACCAAACATGCAAAGCACCTAAAGCTTTATTCATGCAAAAATGGAAAACAGTGACTCTAAAACTGTACATGCTGGGAATATTTTTGCGAATTTGAGGGGGAGGGGGATGACTTTTCAAACATTTGAAATAAACTTGTGACCTGCCTATGTAATACACGAACCTAACAAAAAAAGAATTAAGTCTCTAGCTCTTATAGTTTGCGAGATCTAGGTGTTCATACAGACAGACAGACAGACGGACAGACGGACAGACGGACAGACGGACAGACAGACAGGGCTATATCGACTCAGCTCGTCGTCCTGATCAAGAATATATATACTTTATGGGGTCTGCCACGCCTCCTTCTGCCTGTTACACACAAATGTCATTTGCACAAACCTAATAGACCCTTTGTACTTTTTTAAAGTACAGGGTCTAAAAAGTAGAAAAAAAGGAGAAGGTAGAAGGCAAAAGGGAAAAGGAAAGGCAAAGAAAACAAGCGTCCATAAAGGAAGGTAGCGTCGAGTACACTACATAACTTTTGATCGTTACATACAGCCGCACACTCGCGCGCGTGTGTGTGTGTGTGTGTATGTAGGTGTACATGTGTGTGCTGTGAGTTATGTGCAGAGTGTTGTACGTTGTACTGTTGCTTCCTGTCTATGCTGAGAGGGCGCTTATTCAATTTAACACTGGCGTGTGGCGCCATCTATCGCCCACGGCCTAGCGGAAAAGCCCATAGAAACAACATTTTAAATAATAAAAAAAAAGGAATACTTTTAAAGTAGGTTTTTTTCGATTAAAATAATAAGTTTTCAAAAAAGTTGTATGATATATTATTAAACTAAAAATATATGGTTGGACTCTTAAGTAAAGTTAAATAAAATGTAGCACGATATTTTTTTATTTTCTTTATTTGTACATTGTAATGGAGTGCATAACTTAACTTTGTTTTCTGTTAACCTAGTTTAATTTTTATATTTTAAATTAATTTAAATCTGTTTTTCATTTATTTTTTTGACTTATTGACTTATTTCTTTTATTGACTCTTTTATGTTTTTATTTGTATTTTTTTTTAGTTATTTATGTACATTTTTATTATTTTTAATTTTGTATATTATTTTTTCCATTTTATTTATATTTTTCTATCATTTTTATTTTTTATGTTATTTTTCTTGTATTTTATTGTTTTACTTATTTTTTAATTCCGTTATGTATTTTTCATTTTATTATTTTTAATTTTTTTTTTTGTTTATACCAAATTTATAATGTGCTTAAGTTAAACAATCTTTTATTATGCAACTAAAAGCTGGAAACAAGTTTATGCTTAACCGCCTGACTCGACATATGTCGGTGATTGTTTTTCTCTCAGTGTAAGCGGCGTTAAGGAACTACAACATAAGCTATTGGAAAAGCCACTCTCACATCATCTCATGCTTGTTGTTATTGGTTTATTCGCATAGCAAACAACATATTATATTGTGCTGTAGATTGTTGTTGTTGTAGTTCTTCTGGCTGTTGTCGTTGTTGTTGTTGTTGCAACCGCGAGCCACGTAGCAGCAACCCACAAGCTGCCTCCAGGCCTTCAATATTCATATGCAAATTGCGTTGGAGGACCTTTTTGGGCTCAGCTGTGTGTTGTTGAATTGTGTTTTTGTTGGGTGCGCAGAGTTATTGTTGTTATTTCTGTGGCATGTTGTTCTTGCCGCCGCTCTTCCTTGTCCCTGTTGCGTTGGTGGCGCTTAGCGCGCTTGATTTCAATTTTCAAGTGCTTCCTGTTATTAGTGTTGTTGTTGTCGCTGTCGCTGTTGCTGCTTTGCTATTTGACATCTCAAGCAGCATTACTCGGCTGCCACAACAAAGACAACAAGAACAATAACAAATAACAAAAACAAAAAATGGAGAAACAACAAACAGTTGGAATAACAAGTAGAGTGCTCCCCATTCTCAACTCATATACTCATATACTAACTACATATATATACCAAAAAATCGGCTCTATTCGGCTGGCATTTGGAGCTGCTCTTGACTGGCTGAGTGTGTCTACGTCTACGTCTATGAAGACTTCCAACAGCCGAAGGCGTCTGCGTCTTGGTGGGAGCAGGCACCAAGTGGTTTGTTGGGTTATGCCAGGGCAGGAACTGTAGCAGTCATGCCTGGTGGCACTTTTTGTGGTTTTCTTCATCAGCCTCGCCGTAGGTTCTAAGATTTTTGAGACCGTCGTATTTGGGTGAGTGTGTGTATGTGTTTTGTGCGTGTGTTTTAGTACAAGTATTTGCTCTGATTAAAGTTGCCCACTCGACTAAATATGCATGTTTCAAGGAGTCTGCACGACGATTACTCTTAGCCATATTTCGTTTTATGGCCACCATTGAAAATGCTTGGCAGCTTTAAACTGATTGCTCCATGCTGGTTGCCAAGGCTACACATCCTGTGAGCGCTTTTCCCATTTCCCGATTTAGATTCTTGATGGCTCTCGTCTCTCTGTGTGTGTGTGTGTGCCATTCTCGGAAATCAGTTAAGTACAGCATGGTACTGCGCCTTTGGGCATTTGGCACCCCGCTAAAAGCAGCAATGATTACATTTGCCAGCTTTTCGACACTGTCCCAAAAAAAAATATATAAAATTCAAGAAAAATCATATTTTTTAATGCGCACAACGCCGCACTCAAAGCTCAGTTAGGACGGACGGGGGGAGTTGGGGAAGTTGGTTAAAAATGGCCATTTAAAACATATTTTCTGACACAAAGCACGACCCAGCCACGGCCAGCCCTCGCTCTTAATGCCCCAAAGCTGCCTCTTATCTGACGTGTGCGCGCGTGAATAAAAAACAAATTCTATTAGTTCAATTAGACAGCTGCAATGGCCCAGAATATCGTCTCCAGCTCCAGCTCCTGCTCCTGTTTCCAGCTCGCTGACAGGCCAAAGTGTGCAGTATTTTTAGGTCTTTAAGGATGTCTAGTATGTATGTAGATATATTCTCTTCTGGGCGGGGGGAAGGGGCTCCAACTGTCGTTTCCCAGGCAACTTTTTCCTAAGAAATCATTAAATGCGCTGAAAAATTGCGCCATTTATAATTTCCTTAGATATGCTCATCAAAGATCATCAACAACTTTCAATTATTTAGAAAGCATTTGAAGTTTTAGTAACATCAAAGCTACCGATTTCATTCGATTGGCCACGGGTATATATAGTACTATAGTATATTAGCTTCTTTTCTGCAATTCATTTGTAATCATAGTCTGTCTGAGCTACTAAATTGCGTAAAGTTTTATAGACCATGGCATAGGATATCTATTGGCCCATCAAACAGGTATTTCAGCTACTTAGGTTTCTGTTCAGTCATCAGATGAAACAAGTAGACTGCTTATATTGTGTTTGGCTCTTTTTATTTTGTAGTATATTAGGTTTGCTTTGTAAGCCCATTAGACGCTCAATGAGTCTGGGGCCGTCAGCTGCAAATAACATCGATTCTTTCGCATATTTCTGGCTGTGTATAGGAAGAGAGCATATTGAAATAAAAGGCCACTTAGTCAGCATGATATTTAACTTTGCTTCTGCTTTTCACCCCTTCTACAACTTCTTTGGCAATAGAGTGCTTATGTCTATTAAAAACCTAACTCTAAACTCCCCGTTTACTGTACCCAAGTGTAGCTATAAAAATTATAATTATTTGAAATTTTATAAATCTTTAAAGTTTACCTTAAAGTATCACGACATTTCCTAGTATTCGCTCGTAATTAACATTTATGTCACAACAGAAAAGTTCGGGGAAACTTTGCGTTTTATTCTGACCTGTCAATCATTGAGTCAGGCAGAAAATGAGGGTACTTTAAGTCGCTCCATAAATATATAATCAAGTGTACAGAAAATGGTGAAAATATATATTCAAAATTAATTAGCAATACTCCTACTTAGTAGTAAATATTTTGAAAGATTGTAATCATTTTAAATTAGACAGTTTAAATAAGTTTTATAATTTGTAATTGTTTTTTTTTAATGAATATTTATTTTATTATATTTTCTATTTATGTTATATTTATTCCATGTTTATTTTAACTTTATTTTCAACTTGTTTTATTAGATATTTATTTTACATGTATTTAATTTATTTTTATTCAATTTTTAATATTCTTTTTATTAATTTTATATTTATTTCATATTTGTTTTATTTTATATTTATTTATTATTTATTTTATTCTATTTTGAATTTATTTTGTATTTATTTTACATTTACTTTATATATTTATTTAGATTTATTCTTATTTTATATTTGATATACATATATTTATGTATTGTATATTTATTTGATATTTATTTTATATGTATTTAATTTATTTATATTAAATTTTTAATATTCTTTTTATTAATTGTATATTTATTTCATATTTGTTTAATTTTATATCTATTTTATATTTTTATTTTACTCTAATATTAATATTTATTTTATTCCATTTTATTTTATATTTATTTTGTATTAATTTAACATTTACTTTCTATATTTATTTAAAATTTATATGATGTTTATTTAATTTAATTTTTGTTTTATATTTGTTATATATTTATTTTATCACTATAGACCATTCTATGTGAGATCTACATATGTATGTGAGGCACACGATCTCATCCGGCTCTCTATATATTTACTTAATATATATTTTTTATTTATTTTGTATATTTATTATATTTATTTTGTGTTTATTTTATATTTATTTAATAAAAAGTAAATTTAAATTTCATGATTTTTCCCATTTATATTGAATATTTCTTCTGAGCCTAAATCATACCAAATTAATGCATGTAATACTGTTTCAATCTAAAACCAAGGCAGTAGATGTCAAGCATATAATATAATAGCATAATATTATTATTGTACTTTTCATTTCAAAATAATCTTTAGTAAAAATAGCCAAAGCAAAAGATATCAATCATATAATATAATAAACTCATATTATTATTACACTTTTCATTTCGAAATAATCTATAGTATAAATAGAACACAATTGCTTTGGTATTTATTATCCAATCAACACCATCAACAACTACTTAGTCATTAGTAGCCGAGTTTTATTGCCAATGTACGCTGTCGAAGTCCGCTTTGCTGTTTACCTGAAACATGTAAAAAGTGAAAAAAGTTAACAAAAAAATGTCTAGCTTACCTCCAACTCCACCTGCAGCTATTGGGTTTAGTTACCGTAGCCAGAACAAATAAAATCCATTAAGTGTAGAACCGAACCGAAGCACATGTAAGCCGACTTGGAGCTGGAGCTTGGAGTTGGCCATTGTTTCTTTCACTTGTTGTTGAGTTCACATTAGAATGACGCACATTATTGGCATACAGCATAGAGTACTTACATTACTGGCCAACAAACTGAACTATTCTCGACACTTGTGATCATGTGCGAGAGTATTTTTGGGACCTCTTAATTCGGCAATACTGTGCGTTGTGCGTTATGTGTAGTCATTGTGGTTTGAGGTCAACAAAACAATTTGAGCGTCTGTCTCTTGGTTGTTTACTAAAAATAGGCGCGACTTTCAAGTAGTTTGTTATTGTCATTACCGCAGTAGATCCATATTCAAGATTGTTGATACACTTACTACACTTGCACGTGTCTCTGAATGAGCAGCGTACAGATACAGATACTATACAGGAATAGTTAGCATGGATAACTAGTCGTTTAGTCGTTGAGTGACAGCATTATACTAGATAGCGACAGCTCCTTTGGGTTGTCAGTGCTGTCTGCTGTCAGTGGAAAACAACATTATTATTACTATTATTCTTATTATTTTCATTCGTCGTATTGCAAATATTATCAGCAGGTTTCGAGTTCATTGAATTCGGCTGGCTGTGTGTCCCGCCCGTGACAGAACCTTGAAAAGTGGCAAAGTGGGTCAGTGTAATCAACACAATCAGTGCCTAGGCATGCTCTGACTGCCATCACCCACCCACCACACACCCGCCTCATCAGTTCTGGTCTGTTCTGCTCCTTGTGTGCCACCCTCCCACCCCCACACCCACTCACACACCCACACCCACTCACACTTAGTTTGGATTCCTTCTAACTTTCACACTGCTCTGGTATTTACTCTACTCTCCATGGTTGCCATGTAGCTGTGACAATGGTGATTGCAATAAATAAAATTAATGCGTATTTGAAAGACCCAGACAAGCGAATCAATTGACAGAAATGGAGTATCACATTTGTTCGACACGGTGCGAATCAACAGTCATGAAACCAAATCAAAGCGAAGACCAAAACAATTTGCTCAACATTGTGAAAATTACTTTTTAGAGTTTTCTTCTCAGAATACCTTTCCTCTGGCTATGCGAATAATATTTATAGACATTTTAAAGGTGAAGAAAAGCGGCTATAATAAGTATGTGGTCTATTTACTATTTAGATTCGTTTATTAATAACGGTTCCTTTTAGATTTCCTCCACTCCTTAGTCTGCCTATCATAACCAATGAAATCTCATTTGAAAACCATAGATTATAATAGTATTAAATTTACCATAACATTGTTTTTGTTTATCCTGAAATCACACCACCATAATTAGTTAATCATTAATCATCATAATTATTATGTATTATTTTTTAATCAATAAACCTACAAATAATAAAAGTCAATCACATTAGTTCAGCTAATTAAGTGGAAAATTTACACACGGTTGCCGAGGATATCCTCGCATATCCTCGTATATCCCTGCCTCTAATCAGAATCGTTCATTATGTTCACTCTATCGAGTTAAATACCATCCGTAATACTAATTTATGCACTCAGAGTGGAAACACTTAAGTTGATGGCAAAATAATGGCGGTGATAAAGGAAGAACATGTATGCGATATACTATATGTTTTAATTTATTCATTTGTACGCCACTCTGGCTAGTCGGACTAACTAAATACATAATAAAATGCATTTAGTTAATTTCATAAATATATAATCACATATATTTTCAAGTGGCGAGCTTTACACATTGCATGTGCCTTGAGTGTTTTTTAGCAGCTTAACCAACCGTAGCACCCAAAAAACAGAAAAAAGCTACCAAAAGAAAAACTGCACCGAGGTGTGTATGAAAGGGTGTGCCCGCATGCAATTAAATGCATCGAATATAGCAGAAAATATAAAAAATAAAAAATATGTATAGTGAAAAAAGTGAGCTAAGACAACATTAAATAAATGGTGAACAAAAGGAAAGCACAAAAAAAGAGAAAAAACGCCAGCTTGCAAATTGACACGAGATATGAGCACGGACATGGATACGAGTGAAGCAAGTTGGCTTGGTTTAACACTTCTTGGCTTGGATTGCCGTTGGTATTTTATATATTTTTTACTTGACTCTTTTTCATTTTTTCCGTTTTTTTGGCATATACAGAACGTAAGCTTGTTGTTGCCGTTGCCTCCATCCGTGGAGAGGGAGGAGGTGCAAGCTCGTTAAAAAGAATTTGGTTCACTTGTTGTTGTAGCTAAACATTGCTCTGTCCACAGGCTATGGAGAGCCAAAACCAGTTTTCGGACTGCATTCTTTTGGGCCACGTTTATAGCCAACTACGAGTAGTAGTGGTAGTAGTAGTGGTAGCTAAGAGCAGGCTCCTAGCAGTTGCCAAGTTGTTTGCCTGAAAACCAAATTGAATCATATGCGGGAATGGCAGAGCCTAAAAAAAGAGCGTAGTTTCTATCAATGTATCGACGAGATACTCGTACCTGTTACAGTTGCTGTTTCTATAGTTTATTTTTGCGCTTTAGTTGTTTCTCGAATTTCACGCACGTACCGCGCTTTGCATGATTAATTGTTTATGCAAATTAATGTTGGCTTATAAGGGAAGAGAGCGAATTCTACTCGTACACGGGCGTCGAAAACTTGAAATTAATAGTTAAACCATTTAGTATAATATACTGTTTTAGTTGTGCACTAAATTCCAATTCAATAAGGCCTTATTTATTGGCTGACAACTCATAAGTCTCTTGTTACTCACATGCAGTGCTTATGCTTATTCAATTAATACTCAATTAGCTGGCTCGCAATTCATTTGCATAATAGGCGATATGCATATACGAAATGGAATTATTAATCGAATTGGAACTGACATTTTATTAATTCGATTACCTTTGTTGCAAATTACCTAGCAGACTTGCATTACAAGCCACACAAGTCTCTAGAATAACATTGTGCATTCATTCAGTATCAGATATCAAAACGTAGCTATAATTTCATCCTTAATCACTAAGCGTGTAAACAAGATTTGCATAATAAACTAAGGAATTCAAAGCATATTCCTTTATGCTCAGTATCTTAACTATCCTACACCATAATTGAACTATGATTGATTGAATTGCCATTTTAGACCCTGTACTTTAAAAAAGAGCAAAAGGATCTATTAAGTTTGTGCAACTCAAAAATATATGTAACAGGCAGAAGGAGGATTTGCAGACTCCATAAATTATACATATTTTTGATCAGGACGACGAGCTAGGTCGATATAGATATATATATGTAGTCGGTTGCATCCGACTGTAGCTTTCCGCGGTTTTTTATTATTTCAAAAGTATATACTAAGAGCCAATAGACAGGAAGAAGTTCTTCTCTTCAGGATACTTAAACAGTATCAATTGTCGAACTATGCTGAGATGTCAGGATTTATAAGAGCTGAAAGTATAAAATTTGGTATAAACATAAAAAACAAATCAAAGTTTTTAAGCAGTCCTGAATAAAACGATTTTGTAGTTAAATTGAAAATTTATGGGAATAAAAGTCAGCCAAACACTGAAATAGTTAACTTGAAGTGGACTCACTAAGACACTTGAGCCATTGAGTATTATTGCCTGACATAAGACAATAGTTGTAATGAACTATTTGTTGTGTACTTCATCCAAGTAAAATCCGATCAAAAGCCCAACACAATTTGGATTCTCTAAAATTGAGTAGAATACTCTTGAATTAAATATATTTTTTTGAGACCAACATTCTTAAATTTACTACGACTTAAGACTGTTCCGGATTACAGTATGTGCGAACTTGAAAATTTATTAATTCAAATTTAATATTTTATTTAATAGTTTTTTGTTGTTTTTATTTGTTTTCATAATATTTACCTACTCCAGCGTGGACTTGAACTCAGTGACGCAATTCTATTTTTAGAAATTTCGCTGCTGAAGCAAAGCAACTCCCAACTATATTTAATTATTTTCATTCTTAATTAAAAAGAATAATATTTGTCTCATTTCAAGTTGTTTCGAATAGCAAAATACTAGGCTTATAATTTTTTGAATACTTGTAAATTGAACGAATACATTTATATTTTCTTATTTTTAAAGGTAATTTTGAAATTAAGTTTGATAGGTACTAAATTTAAGAATGTTGGTAAAAACACACATAATTATTTCAGAATGATATAAAAAAATTGCTAGTATGGTATGAGCATCTGGTTTATTTTAAGTATATATATTTATATTAACTAACGAGATTTAATCTAATATTATTTATCAAGTTGAATTGAAGTTTTTTCGAACAAATCAGATCAACAACAAACATAGTTATTTATACTAAACTATGGCTAAAAGTCCTAGAATTAAAGCATTCTATATGCTGCATAAGTTATCTCTCAAATTGCATTTAGTAAAACTCTATGGTCTCTCTTCTTACTCTAAATACCTATAGTATGGCATCTAGTGCCATCTAGGTAAAGTAATTTGAAGCCTGCATAATTTCACTATTGTTATACTGGCATTAATTAGCCTTTGTGTTTGGCACCGAGCCCCACCCGGTTGACATTTAAACTTGAAGTGATACTACACACAAATTAGCATAGTTACATAGTTATGTTGCAGTTACAAGGCAGTGAGTTTTGGGCAGAGGCTGTGGTAATAAATAACACAACTAATTAGTTTTGTAATGTTCTCAATTAATGCGCTTATTAGTCAACTTTAACATCAAATCATTAGTTGGCGAAACATATTGCTAGCACTGGTTGAAATATTACCTGAGTTGAAAAATGAACTCAGCCTGCGCGGCGGCTGAGTTTGGCGCGTTCATAATCGAATCTGGGAAAACAATGAAAATGTAAAAGTAAAATTGATGAATTGGCTGACAGGAATGCTAACACTCGGAGCCATAGACGGAGCTGGTGGCCGAGCAGAGAGCACGTAACAAGCGTTGTGTACGTATTTTCTAATTAAATGGAAGCACAACTTGCCTCTGGTTCGGGGCTGAAAAATCAACTGCACGTGCCATTGTGAGGGGGAATGCGATTGCCTGCCATCTACCTTTTAAATGGCCACCAGCTGCCTGTCGCCTCTTTAGTCCTGTTATCAAAATGGCTGCTATGCTGCGGCCATGTTTGTGTGTGCCATGCTGTGGCGTGTGTGTGTGTGTGAGAGTCTCTCCAGTGTATTTGCTGTCATTTGTAGGTATTTCTGTTGTTGCTTTGGTAACTAATTGTCATATTGCCCCCGGAGAGTGCTGAAAGCGACACAGACACAGGCCATACATTCACCATCCCAAAAGAGTCGTGGCACAGGCCTCGCCTGGAAGCTGTGGGAATGGGAATGGGAGTGGGAGTGCGAGCACTTTGTCCGTACACGATTCAATTGTACTCTATTTTTACATCGAGTTGTTGTCTTTTTTTTAATGCTTCTACTATTTGTGTGCCGTTTATTTCATTTTTTTTCAACCAATAATTGAAATTGGAAGCCCACAGTATTTGCCACATATTCGATTCGTATTGAACGTAGTCCTTGGCAATAATTAATGACCTCGGGTGCTGGTAATAGCAGTGATTTATGCAAGCAGTGTAATGCCCTTTTATATAATACCTCAGCTGTCCAACATAACGTATGCGTAATCTATGTAATGTATACTTGTGGATTTAATTAATTTCCGTTATATAAACATTGCAAAAACAAATTGAAACGATTGATGTTCAGTCCGATACGATATTACCTGGCATCCGATATCAGTTTAAATATCAGCTAATCAAAATGTCGTTTCAAAAAGAATATAATAAACGACAACGATGTCAACTCATTGGCCATATAGTCATACAACTTTCTTGGTATCACTTACTGTCGTCTCAATATTCTTTTATTGAAACTAAAGAAGCTTGACTTTAATATGGTTTGTGCCCTGGCAACGGTATCATATAAAACGCAACGTTATTGGTTTCATGTAGAACGTTTGAATTGGCTGCGAGCTGCAGATACAATTTAATGGAAGCGTCTTCAACACACTGTACTGTATTTAAAAAGGACAATAGGGTCTATTTAGCTTGCAATCAGAAGCTGCTTGAATAAGCTTCTTATAGTATAAATATTCTTAAACGGGACAGTTAGCTGATTGTGCTAAATAGCCAAGTCTGACAGCCCTTATATCTATCCCTATATTATGGATCTCGGTATGTCAAAGGCATAAGATAAGAAATTTGGCATGTAGCTTCAGTTTTCAGTTTCAGTTTTAAAGATACTGATATTCCATTTAGTTTGTCGGATATTCTTGATTGTTTGCGGCTGTAGTTTCTTTGGTTTATCTTAGATATATCGCACTTCTAGTAGACAAATATGCAATTGGCAAATCCACATTTTGTAGGCAAATAGACATGAGACTTCATAATGAAGAGTGTTTAATCTTATAGTGTAAGATATAAAAGATTCCGTTAAAGAGCCTATGTGGTAATTCTGCTTATAAACGAAACACTGCCGAAAAGCACAAGACATTAAAAAAGTAACATACAATTGCGGAGTCCTTGCATTACTTGAATATGTCAAGTGGCCGACCTCATGGCAGCGTCATAACTTACTCATGTTAATTGCTTTAGGACTCTGTAACTCTAGGCATTACTTTAAATAAACGGGCCGAGTCTCTCGGTCAATTTTGTAACCTACAACTTCTTACAGCGATTTTCAAAGAGTGCCACACTTTCTTTTACAATCTCAATTTCTCAATTCTCAATAGTCTTTTGTACGTATTAAAATAAAGCGGTAAAAAGAACTCTAATACACAAAAGTTATGAAGTAGACTGTTTAATTGAAACTTACAATATTTCCAGGTCCTGAGGAGAAGAGTCGAGCCTTCTATTCATATAGAACAGTGGTGCCCAAAATTCCTAATTCCTATCACATGTGCGTTCTGCTTTGCAGCGCTGCTTTCTAACGCACAGTCGATGCTTTCACACGTACAGGCGTCAAGCTTCGTGTCATGTCGCAAAAGACACCAAAGTTAAGAGAAACACTGCCAGTCATTCAAAGATATAGTAATTCTCAGTCCTGGAAAGCTACTCTCTCGTACGAGACATCGGGCTGATAGAATCACACTAGATTCAGTATGAGTTACAATAGAAGTCTTTAGGTCTCAGTACTCAGTTCCTCATCTAATAATGACTTTTGTGTTTAATAACCTCTACTTAATCTAAACAATATGTGAATTTCGTAATTGCATAAAATAGAATTTTGGTTTCGATTTACACATAAACATTTACAATTATACCACTGTGTGCTTGATATAATGCTTCTTCTAGTGTTGTCTATTTCTACTCATGAGAATATTCTTCTATGTGAGTATTTATATTTAAATGTTATTCTCATCAGGCTAAAAGAGACTTATAATTACGAGTCATTATAGAGTGTCGTAAGATAACAAAAATGTAGACAAACGCCTAAGGCTGTATTTTTAACGGCTTACGTTTTGGCTAAGAAGCGAAAGAGTGTAAGGCAATGGAAGAGGTTAAAAAAACGCTTAGACTATGCTAAATATTTAAGCGTGATGTCTGTGTAATTTATCAATCTGAACTAAGACAAGTGAATTGTGACATTCGACACATGGGTTAATAAGTTTAAAAGCCCTAGAACGCAGCTGCCTCTGGTGTGTTTTGTGTGTGTAATGAAGCGTTTGATTTGCCTCCATCTGCCTGGGGATTTGTTAATTAAATTTATGCCACAGTTGCATATGCCGGGGAATCACTTAGCCCCAAACATTGGAGTATATGTAGCAAATGCGAAGTCAATGATTTATTATTGTTTGTCGAACTCGAAACTTTTCTAAAGTAATTTGCGACAAATCATAAAGGTATTTTTTCCCCGTTTCTTTCGCATGTGGCACACAGAATTTATGCGCACCTATGTGGGGCTCAGGTGCGGCTTGCTGTTGGTGTTTGTGGCAGCTGCCTGGAGCTGGTATAAATTCGCAAAAGTTTTCCATGAACATAATTAACACTTTGATATAATTTTTTTCCGTGCGAGTTGGGCGAGAATATATAGTATAGTAGTTGGAATAAAAGTTGCGTAAAACATGAAATTATCATGTTGTATAGGCTTTAATGTCTGCTGGCTTCCTGCTTGATTTTAATTTGTTTTGAACGGGAGCTAAAGAGCAAAATAAGCAGCCACCACGTCCTGCAGTACATCATCGTCATCATTAGCGTTTCCTGCAGAACAACAAGACGAGAACAGTGGCTTCAGCTGGCTATATAGACTGCCTGCCACTTTGCATAAGCTTGAAGCTTGGAAATGGAACAGGGAACAGCTTGGTCGGTCCGTCGGTCGCTCTGTCGGTCGGTCGGTTGGACGGTTTGCTTATGCTTCCTTATGGCTGTATGGCTGTACTCAACGCCACTTCCCTTGGCTCATACATCTTGCAGCACGCACTCACACACACACACACATACACACAGACAGGACGCACATAATTCAAGTTTTGCTGTTGTGGCACGAGGCTCCGAGTCTGGGGGAACGAGATCAGCTGTCGTAACTGGCAGGTTTACTTCACGCCATGCCATGGTCCTTGTCATTGCTCGTTCCCGTCTCTGTGTTTGTCCTTTTAGGGTGACTGCTGCTGCACCCTAAAATACCATAGCCAGGCAGCAAGACCTAACCCTAGTTGGCCTTTAAATTTTCGTTAAATCGTGTTAAGTGCAGGCGAAATAATAATTATATTTGAAGAATTTCAAGTAATTTGTCCTGGCAATGATGCTACCCGTCGTCTATGGCATTTGTGGCATGTGCAACGCGACGTATGCGTAACGTCTTCTTCAACAGCTATAAGAGCTTGTGAAATATATGCCGCTGCCTCTTGACTGTGGTCTCTCCCTGTCATCTCAGTTATCTCTGTCAGTGGCAAAGTGTTCATTTCGTAAGCCGGCAAAAAAGTTTATAAATCATTTCAATTACATTTCGCTGAGCTGTGACAGCCAGCAGAAGAAGAACTTGGGCACAACTTTTCGCACTGGACGAGTTTTGAAAGTTTGAGTTTTGTCAAAAAGAAGTTGCCAGCTAGCGCCAGATGATATGAGTGTTGACAGTGTTGATCTTTAAGCATTGTTGAATTAACTTTTGGCCAAGAAAAAGAATAGAAGAATTTTGCTCGCTCCATTGTCATGTCTACGGGTTAGTCAAATATTTCCTTGAGCTCAATATTTTCTTTTAGCTCAACTGATATTGATGACTCTTCTGGGGGCAAGCAGACTTTGGCTCGGGTTATCTGTGACAGGCAAACTGCTTTCAGTTCACCGGCCATTACTTTATGTCTATATACTTACTAATATGCCAAGCATGTCCTAGCGTGTGCCCCTCCCCCCAACCCACTTCCTTTTGCACCCCACATTTCACATTTCTCGTCCTTTCTACATAATCAGATATAGCATTTTATTTGCTGAACGGGCCAACGACTGCCGTTTGAGCCAAAACTGAAATGCTGATAAATATCAAATAGAACGTACTACACTGTTTGCTAGCACAGATTGCTTATACACTGAGAGAAAGAAGAGAGAATTGAAAAATGTCAACCGCTTATTTGAGCGAGTTTCCCTAACTTATCCTCTCCACTGACTATAAGCTGTAGTATAGCGGTTTCAAGTTGAAGTATTTGGCTTTTTATACGCAGCACACTCGACTGCAGTCTACTGTATTTTGTTTCTAATTAACTGACTGATATATCAACGCACAGCTCTGACATTGTAAAAGCTATTAAGCTGCATTCTTTTTGGTCTTTTTGAGCAGTTGGTTTTTATGACCACCCACTTTTAAGTGCCGCATTGCCCGGGCAACGCCGGCCTGCACAATATATTTTGCAACACTTATCATAAGTTAATTTGATTTTAATGAAATGAATTTCAGGCACAAAAGACACACACACACACACACATTCGCACGCCACATACAGAACTGGAAATGCCGAAAAGAACTTTCCAAGATTCCAAAGGGTAGATAATGTTAATGAATAAAACAGCAGAGAGGAACATGGAAGGTACAGAAGGTATATATATATATATAGAGTACACTTTGAGGGTTTTTCGGTTTGTTGGTTTGTTGTTGTCTGCCAGTCTCTAAATTCGCGAATATTAGGGCTCTGCAACTGCAATTAACAGAGCTATAAAAAGACATAAAAAAATGTTGCTTAGGCTTTTGAAATATTTTGTTTTGCAGCTGCTGCCGAGAAAACGTGACGATCATTTGTCGTCGTTTTTTTCTTCTTTTTAGAGAGAACTTTTACAGCTCCTTTTGGGGCGTTTTTTGCCTCATGCTGTGTGCTTGTTGGTTTTGTTTTTGTTTGTAAAATACAGCGAATAAAAATTAACATAAGCGTCAGCGGTACGTATATATTTAACTCGGTCAAATTGCCAGTGTCCGGTTCGTAGGCCCCCTGCCCCTGTCCCTACCCCGGCTCCTACTGCTGCTATGCATAAACAAATTTGCAGCACCAATTGCCGCGGCTGGTTTCAGACTCACTTTTTAGCCTTTTTTTAGCGGCTGTCGCTGTGCAGTTTTGTTAATGAAAGTTCCCACCATTAGAAACAGGTTCAGCCAGCCACAGACCAGAGACCAGAGACCAGACAGGAAGAAGTCTCTCTCGTGCTGATTGTGCAAGATTTTTGCTTTCAAAACATTTCGAAATGTGTTTATGCAAATCTAATTGTCGTTTATTTTCGGCAATAGCTAAATGCATAATGGAATTTCACATAATTCCACAGTAAATTTGTCATCAACAACAACAAGAACAACAGCAGAATCTCTGTTTAACTGGGCCGAGTTCAATGCACTTTCTGACTCAAAAATTTCAATTTCGTTTTCCTTTTCGTTGGCAGCCAACGAAACGTGCCAAATTTTAAGGGTTGCTTCATTAAGCGTGGACAGGCAGCGCCTCCTTTAGCTAGAGCAAGACCCTTTTCTCTCGCTTCTCTCTCTTTTTCTCAGCCAACAATGGCAAATGCCGTTAAGCGACAGAGAGAAAATAAAATAATGTTATTGCGTTGCCAAAATGTCGAGCTCAATCGTTTGGGGCATTTCTTGTTGTTTCTTCGCCTTCGTCTTCCTCTACTTCTTCTGTATGCAAATGGCATTTGTCTCATCCTTCCCTTCTACCTACTCCTATGCAAGTCCCCCTTGCCCCATCTCTTGTTTGGCAGCAGTCTTTTGCTTGCTTGAATTACGCACCAAACACTCGAGCTAAATTATTTTTAAATACGTAATTAATTTCTGCACTTTTTCTGTTTTATTGTGGATATTTTCATACTATCAAGTTCTGCTTAAATTTACTACATTATTTTATTATATTTCTTTGCAAGATTTTTATCATTTTGTCAACTTTATTTTATGTTCTTTTTTAACATACAAGAAACGCGATTTGTCTGTCAATTTCAATGCAAAAAGTTGCCTAACCACGCCCATCCATTACAAGCCTCAATAAAGCAATAAAATTCGATAAGGCAATAAAAACCTTTTACCGTTTTTTACAGTCAGACAAAAGCGCTTTAAGAAGTGCTACTACATCATTGAACTCTCCATAGTACAACTCCCACACACACACGTATAATAAGTGCAGTAAATCCAACCCAAATCGTCTGTTAAAGAAGCGTGAAGAAGTACAGAGTGAAATCAACTTCATTTGCAGTACATTCTTAGCCACTATTTTAGGATCAGAATTTAAAAGATACTTTTCGAAAATGAAGCGATAGATTATGGTACTTATGTACATATGAGTATATACTTTTCAGATTCCAATTGTGTTGACCTTTTGAATGAAATATTTGGATTTTGTGACTGTAGTTAGTCAAAACCGAGTGTGTAGTATGCCTAAGAGTAGATCAAAAGAAAAGACATTTCTCTTAGATAAAGATATAGCATTAAGAATACGAGCACTTGAGTTTATTGGAGAGATTATTAGACAAGCTGTAGGTCTAATAGGGGAAGTCCAGAAGATTTTCTTGCTCTCAGTACTTTTATGACTTGTGGAATTCATATGAGAAATCATTTTGTTAGAATCGGTTTTGTTCCGTTTAAAAAAGAAAACTCGTCTGGGTCAAATTAGTTGTGTTTTAAGAATAGTCTTTACTGTTCATTAATAATGATTATATTATTATGATAGAGCATCTGCGATATAATTATATCCTTTCTTCTGTCTTATATTTCTTTTTTTATTAATTCATTAAATTTAATTTCAATGTACTCCGTCGTCTATACTCTAGTAGCCGTTAAATAAGTAAAATAACATAATAAAATTTCTGCTTCATTTATATCAAGTAGTTGACAAGTCTTCTGACAACAATTATACTTAATGAACACACTTTTGATTATCCAAACTGCATCCACCATTCGAGAAGGAGTTGTCTCAGTGTATATTAGTATTACATTCTATATAATATGTATACATTTTGCTAACTAATTAGCTCTCAGTAGAGACCAACTATTCACTGTTGTTCAAACAATTTGGAAAATGCCAGCCACAAATTTCTGAAAGCCATGAAAAGCTCAACTTTCTAGTTTTTCATTCAATCAAAACAAATTTCCTCGTGATTCACGTGAAATAGAGAAGACCTTTGCTTAAAGTTCAAGCATGCATTATGAAAAGTTTAAATTTAACCACTTTTGGTGAACTATTTATAACTAATTTGTAGAAAATGTAATCAGTATATGGCAACAAAGCGTATAGTAAGGGTATATTACATTTAGTGCCAGCTACTTAGCTCTTGCTGCTTGTTGTGCTTATTATTATGGGCTAAAAAATGTACGTCATGCTTCAAAGCAAGAGTGAAAAATTAAGCAAAGGATAGACACAAAGAGAGAGAGTCGGGCAGACGGGCAGACAGATTGGGAGAGAGAGGCACAACAAAGTTGATACAGCTGTTTAGGGTTAATGGAGTTGCAACTGAGGCAGCGGCAGAGGCAGCCGCAGTCGACGCATTGTTCTTGATGACGTCGCTGCAGTAGACATACAATTGACAGGCGACCACCAGCCACATATACAAATACAAATATACATAAATACACACTCACACACACATACAGGTAGAATGAAACTTACAGCAAATCACGTTAACGTAGGCCATGGTCTGCGCTTTATATACTAGCAGCTTTTGTTTAAAGTCTTGCAGCCCTTCTTCCACTTCTTCGTTTCCCTTATGTACTTGCCTTCTTTTTTGTTGTGGTATTTTAATATACTATTTGCAACAGAAATTCGATTTGCAGCATAATGCAACATTTTCTTTAACTTTTGCCAGAGACAGACACAGACAGTCTGTGTGTGTGTGTGTGAGAGTGTGTATGCCTTGTCTTCCCTTCTGCCACAGTTGACAGCCTTGAAGTAATGGAGTTTGATTGGATTACATTGCAGCGGACACTGAATGCAAAATGTTAACACTGTTCAACAACATCTACTACAGCAATCTTCAAATGCTTGGAGAGCGAAACTTTCATAATTCCGTGCAGTTAGCAAAACTTGGGTCTAGACTGTCACTGTTTGACGCCGGAACAGCAGGAAGTTGTCATGACCAAAAGTTTTACTTGCCATGAAACGCTTAAAAATTTTATACACTGACTTCCTTTTTTGCACACTCTTGTGAAAAGTGTCCCTTTCCACTTCTTCCTCTCTTCCTCTCGTCTTCCCTTCTCCTCACGCTTTGACTTTGAGATGGCTGCAAGTAAAAGTCAATTTTGCGAAAATCAGATGCCAGCAGTTTGCCAATGCCAAGCATTGAGCAAGATAAATGGCTCCAATAGAAGCATTCACAGCACAGCATTCACAACATCAACAACATGTTGAGCCACACACAATCAAAATGTTTATTTCCTCTTCAAATGCATTTTATTTGCAAAAAGCACACAATGTCAAGATGAAGTTTAATGTTGCAAATGCGACCATTGAGCTGAAAGCAAATGCATAAGAGTACTTTAGTTGAATCAATAAATGAACAGTTACTAACTACACTTTCAACAGGCTTCAAATGTACGACAGCTTTTGAACTAATAAATATGATATTCAATTAAAGTACACACAAAAGTCTCATTTACATAGATGCTACATACTCGCACAGGGTTCTCAGGCTAGGAAGGCTAGGATTATTTTACCCTGTACTTTAAAAAAGTTCAAAAGGGTCTATTAAGTTTGTGCAACTCAGAAATGTACATATGTATCAGGCAGAAGGAGGCAGATCCCACAAAGTGTATATATTCTTGATCAGGAGGAAGAGCTGAGTAGATTTAGCCATGTCTGTCTGTCTGTCCGTCTGTATGATCTCGTAAACTGTAAGAGCTAGAGATATCATATTTGCCAGTTAGCTACTCCTATTCTGCAAGCAGATTAAGTTTGTATTAGGTTTTTGATAAAGGAAAGTAAAGTTTCTCCTACTGTCGGTTGCATCCTACTGCAGCTTTGCGGACTTTTTGTTTCTTTATATTTGTTGCTGTTATTGATTTATCCAATTGAATGTTAAGGGTAGAACTTGTTCATTTTATGTACATATTTAATAATTCGGGAGAAAACACCGTCTGTAAGTTATTATTATTGTTATTGTAATTAGCTTCCTATTCGTGTAGCATTCGACTAAGGCCTTGAGTTTGCCCTAAAGTGTAAAATGGATAGCCAACCTTCGATTCTTTCACTCTACTCGATTAGTACCTTTCGAAGTATTACAAGTATTTAACCTAAATATACATACAACTTTTTAGTTCTCGTTCTTGATATACATATATATATACTACACTGCGCATACGATTCTAGCATATCAAAGAAAAATAAAATGAAAAATATTATAGGAATCAATAGGGATAACAGAATAACTTGTAAAATAAGCTAGGAATATATAAGACCAGATTATTGAATCTGTTCATAAAAGCCTCAGGCTGGACTTAGTTCCTGTTGTCGGAATATAAGTATCACAATAAACCGCGTCTGGTCTAAGTAAGCTAAGGGTCCCAAAATGAATTAACAATTAAATTATAAAAAAAAGAATAATTGTAAAATATTATCTGAAATGCTTAGGTACAACGGTTAAATAGAATTATTATTATTATTATAATTTAGGCTAAATTCTACCATACATAAATTTAATTAATGAATATAACTTACAAGAAATATAGCAAACGGAATGAATGAAAAAGAGGGAGTCATAATTAGAGCATAGTACTCATTGTAATGCGGAATTCGACTTAGAAAGAAGTATTACATATGTAATATTTAATAAATTATATACTAAGAATTGTTTGTAATAATAAAATCTTTATTTTATCAGAATGAAATGTATACTCTTTAGAAGCTACAGGTATTAGCTGCCTACATTTCATTTTACAGTCCACTAATTATAGCTTTCAATACAAGATCGAGTTTGAGCTAGGTCTTTTGGGAATTGTATGCACGGGCAATAAAAAAGTTTACTAAAGTGTTTACAAATTTGAACTTTTCAATGAAATGAAGCACACCTATTTCGGCTCAGTGTAGTTTACATTTGTGATGATCCCTTCGCTCTGTTCTGCTCATTTCAGTTTCATAATTTTTGTATCATTTGCTCATCAGTCACGCCGAGTTGACTGGTTTATGTTGATGTTGCTCTTGCTGTAGCTGTTGTTGGCTGTTTGTTGTTTTGCCATTGCTCTTGTTTTGCCTGCCAAGCTGGCGTCTTCTTCTTGTTGTTATTATTTACTTAACCACAGTGAAGCATAGCAAAAACCTTTTGCCCGCTGTGCTTATTTACATGTTATCAAACAAATTCTGTATACAATTTTCTTCTTCTTTTTTGTCGTTGTAGTTAGCTACGGTTGGGTTTTACGACTTGCTCTTTAGTTTGCTGCACTTGTCGAAGTTGAAGTACAATTTTAATGCAAACAATTGAAGCATAAGTAGAAGAAGAAGTAGAAGAAGCAGCAGAAGTGGCAGAGGTGGCTCCTAGACGCAGGCTCAATACCAAGTCGAGTTCTTTTCACAGTTCTCAGAGAGCCTACAATATTTTTAAGCGAACGTACTTTAAACCTGCCTACCTCACTCCCCTTCTCCTCTGGCAGTCACTTAAAAGTTGTTGTGTTGATTGTTGTTGCTGCGGTTCGTGGTTGTCGGCTGTTGGCTGTTGGTTGTTGGTTGTCGGTTGTCGATTGCTGGTTTTCTGGCGTCAGCGACTGTCGTTGGCTTATTGAAATGCATTTGTTCAATATGTTGTTCAACATGTTAGTTGGCTGCGTGTATAGCTAATTTTGTTGTTGTTGTACTCATTGTTGTTGTTGTTGGTATTGGTATTGCCATTGTTGTTTTACTGCTGTTAGCTTAAGTTGCCACTGAGTGACGTCGTCGGTGGCAGCGTCATCGTTGACTGTTGCAAATATTGACAATACCAATGCCAGGCTACTGTGCGGTGCGTGTGTGAGGGTGTCTGTGCGTCTGCATGTGTGTAAGTGTGAGTATGTGTGTGTATGCTATTGTATGTTGTGGGAGTAAGTTTTAGCACTATTAGCCATTGTTTGCATTGAAATGGAGCTGCCTGGCAGACGTTACTGCATTGCATCGCACTGTGGCTAAAGTATTGCATTTACTGATCATAAAATTCGTTGTGTTTTATTTAATATTATACAAATTTATAATAGCATCAATAATGCAGTTTCTTAGTCTGTTAAAAATCGTATATGAACTAAATTATGTTGCTGAACAGACTTTTCTGTCACTAGCTGCAATTAAAACTAAAAATTATCTTAGCGTTAATATTTTATATTTGATCCTAAAATCCTAAATAAATAATATAAAAGAAAACAAAATAAAATATAATATAAATATAAATAAAATTAAATAAATTGAAATGAATTAAAATAAATAAATGAGGCAAAAAACTACATAAATAATTGAGTAATAATTTATTTAATTAACAAGAAAATATAGAAAAATAAAGATAATAACGAAATTAATTAATAAATATAGTAAATATAAATATATATATACATATATAAAAAAAACTAAATAAATAAATAAAATAAAACAAATAAATGAGTAAAAAAAATTGAATGAATAAGTCAAAAAAGAATGAATTAAGGAGAAAATATAGCAATCAAGAAATTAAGTAAAAAAGAAACTTAAAAAAATAAAGACAATAACGAAATGATTTACTAAACATAGTAAATATATTAAAAACAAAAATAGCCAAAATTTCTTTAGTTTCCCTTATCAGTTATTCCAATTAAATTTGCCAATTGCCAGCTAAATTTGTGTGCAAATAATTAGCCTGTTGCCCATTGTAGTGCGGTCTGCCTGCTCACATCACGTATACGACGCGTCGTACAGCCCTAAGTGCTTCTGGGCCAGTGTCTGTGTACGCGTAACTAAAGTGACGTTAATGCGTTAAAAGTGGTTTGGTTTGGCTTGGTCTGGCTTTTGCTTCTGCTCATTGGTATTTGGTATTTGCATTCTGTATTATTTACAAGTTGAACGTAAATATTCAGGTATGGATGGATCAATGAGCCAGGATGGGTTGGACACAATGAAACTGACGACTTCATCGTTGTCAATTGTCCACATTGTCGCTGCTCGCATGGATTGCTGGATGTCAAATGGACGTAAAAATAAAAATAAAAACAAAAACAACGAAAATAAAAAGGAAAGAAAGGAAAAACAACTACAGCGAAAATCAATATAAACTGACAGTATCTATGACAGATGGCTTGGTTTTTGGATGGCTTTTGTCGTTTTTGTCTGGCGTCGCTCTTTGTTTATTAAGCAGCAACGCAGCAGGCACAAAAATTGGCATTGCGAAAGGATTCATAAGGATTCCGGATCGCACGCACCAATACACTTACACGCACACATACTCAGAGTCACATACATATATACGCATATAGAATGTTATATATTACATAAGCACCATTGTTATGCGCCCGCTGGTGCTGCGGGCTTTAGCCAAATGCAATGCGAGCTTTGCAACCCTTCATTTGGCTGGTGTAAGGGGAGCAGCATTAGGGAGGTAGCAAGAGTAACAGCAACCGCAACAGGAATAGCAGCAGCAGCAACAGCAGCAGCAGCCGCAACCCAACAGACTTCAGATGTCGAGTGTTGAAGCTCAAATGTCGCATTGCAATAAACTTGAGCTGTAAATGTATGTGTGTGTATATGACTGCATAAGGGTAGCACAGAAACACCAGGACTGAGACTGAGATACAATGTGAGAGAGCGACGTTGTGTGGGGCAGGTAACACCATATGAAAGCGCATCAAGCACAAATTTATTAGGATAGGTTTCGGTGAATGCATGCATTTTGATGTGCTCATAAGTGTTGTTTCTTTGAGCGAAAGAGAGCAGGACACACGGGGGGAGAGAAGGTGAGATACAGTATATGTTTCGCACTCGCATGTGCGTAGGCCATTGACCCTGTTGTAGCTGCATGTACTTGCAGTACCAGCAAAACAAACCCAATTCAATTAAAAGCAAAAAACTCTGCTATATATAAACAATGGTACTCAATCGAAAATGTCCATTAATACGCTTGAAATATTCATTCGATTCTGTGGCAAATGTATCTGGCAATTCGTCTGGTATTAGTATTAGTCGTTTGCAACAGCAAATGCTTTTATGCAGATTGAGAGATAAATGTGACATGTTCTTAATTAAGATGCTGTCGAGATTAATTACCAATAGTAGTTACCCCCAAGATGTATGCACATTTCCACAATTATGATAGGACTGTTACAGTTATCTCCGTAATTGGATTCAAATGTGTTTAATTAGTATCCCCCCTAGTCGAGTAGGATTTATTATCTAAACCAAAATGTAAATTAAGATGTGTTCAACCTTTGGCAAAGTCTGCAGTTTAGCTGTATTTTTCTTCAAGCCGCTCTACTGCCTTCTAAGCAGCTTTAGATTTATGCAGATGAGTGTTGAAATTGTATATAATGTAGTCATAAAAAAAGCAGCTTATTATGAACATAAAAATGGTAATACTGCAATGAGCCGAGTTTAAGTGTTTATGCTGAAGTTGATAATGGTCTTAGGGCTTATCGGAGTCAAACACTCCACAAACTATATGTTTAGTAATCACATTCAAAGTTTCAAGTGCGTAGGGTTCTCATACGCATAAGAGCTAAAGGAATGTGCTGGATTTATTTTGTTTTCTCTTAAGCCCAGTATGATTTTTGCAATAACAAAATCTTTTACCTTCAAATGTGGCTGGAATTGAATAGGTTGTATGAAGATTGATGTCTTCTAGGTCTAAGTGTTTTTTTATTTACCCAGAATTATTTTTAATCTTTTTTTATTTTAGTGCCCAGTACATTAATTTTAATTTCACTTTGAACTTTTATTTTTTAAAATTGCATTCTTAAATATTTTTAATATTTTAATTTAAAAAATTTAATTTTGATTTTTAATCTTTTTAATTATTTACATCAACTGTACGTAGTTGATATTCTATTTAAATAAATAAATAAAAATTTAGTCTGTACTAATGAACTGTTTGTTTCTTTGTATTAAGTAGACAGAGGTGCGTTTAAATATTGCTACGAGTACCTACTGCTTGTTACACACAAATGTTAATAACAACACAGATAGAAACTAAAGCAAGGAAACTGCAATATAAACCCCTAATCTCAGTTTGAAAATCAACAATTCTAGGACAAAAGAGCCCGGAAAGCTACAGTCGCACGCAACCGATAGTAAGAGACACACATACACTTATGCATAGAAAAATAGCGCCCCAATGCCTAGTAGAGAAAATTGTTTATTCAATATCTTTGCTGTTTATTATTCGATTGAATTGAAAGTTGGACAAAACATTCAATGTATCTTAAGATGTATGTACAAAAAAGAATTGAAAAGAAAGTCTCTAGCTCTTAAAGTTTGCGAGATCTAGGTGTTCATACAGACAGATGGACAGACAGACAGACATCGACTTAGCTTATTGGGTCTGCTACGCCTCCTTCTGCGTGTTACACACAAGTGTCATTTCCACAAACTTAATAGACCCTTTTGTACTTTTCTAAAGTACAGGGTCTAATAACAATGAGAATGTTTGGGAAGACAAGATTTTTTCCAAATTAATTTCCTGAAGCTTTCAGACATTTAGCCTTGGAATCAGATCTGATTGCTTCACTATTGTCGACATATATTTCTATTTGAAAAGTGTATCTAAACATCGGTCTGGCATAGTTAGCTCTGTCTGCTTGTTGATAATGAAATTGCTCGCAAAACTTGCCAAAAAGAGAAATTCTTGTCAAAATGTGCAAAAAGTTTCTAGCCTTGTGCCTGCCCCTCCCCCTGCTTTTGTCCTGCTGCACACACACACACACACACACACACAGAAAAAAGGGACAACTCGCATATTTTAACATAATGCCTCAAATGATCTGCTTTCTACTTGGTACTCCTTCATGCTACTCCGTGTATATGCAAAACTTAATGCCAGCAAAATGAGCACAACACAGCTCTGAAATTGCCATGAAAACCCTTTTCTGTTGTCATTGTTGTAGTTGTTGTAGTTGTTGCTGTTGCTGTAAGTGCTTGCTGCAATATTAGAACTAAGCTGTAAAATAATTTTAGCCTTCTGGTATTTTTGCTGGTATTTTTTGCTGTCACCAACAACAACAACAGCAAGAACAACTCAAGCCACAAAGTCCACACGTTTGCTTGCTCAATTTATGCAAATTAAATGGCAATACTTTATTTTGTCGACTTCTATGGCTTCTTTTTTTTGTACACTCGTATATATATAGTATATTTGCCACTATAACAGCCCACATGAAAGTTGGGCTTGCAGCCGTATCTCTGGCCTGCGCATGTTTATAAAATTATTAACGTAACTTTGATAAATTATGCTCATAAAAAATGCTTAAACGGCAATTTAAGTACGCCCAAAGTTCCACGTACATTTCTCGCCCTCCACTCGATTTATTGGCCATAGACTCATTTGGGCAAAAACTCATTTGCCGACGACACAAACATGAACAGTGGCTACCAAAATACGCGCCATACAGGCAGCAGTAGCAGCAGCAGCAACAGTAACTTTAAACTGCAACTACCACCTGAGTGTATGTAGGTGTGGGTTGAGTGTGTGTGCGCGTGTGTGTGTGTGTATGCATTGCGTTAAATTAATAACAGCGATGATGTTGCTACTGGGAACTGGCAACTGAGCTGACTGAGCAGACTGGCCTCAAATTGTGCCGGTGAACGACTCCAGCTGCGACTCACACACACACACTCGCACACGAATGTGGGTGTTGCTGCTTGGCACCTTGGATGCTGGCTGCTGGCTGCTGGCTGCTGACTGCGGCTCTTGGCCTGCCTTTGCTGATGACGAATGTGAATGACTTGCCTCGAGAGATGCAGTCAACTTGACGCGCATTTGTCTGGCAATGCGTCTGCCCAAACCCACATACATATGTACATACATATAAGTATGTCTACACACACACACATGGTCACACATTTATCAACTCAGGTAGACAACTTGAGTCCATGTGTGTGCGCCTGTTGTTGTTGTTTATGTGGTTGTGATCCTGTTGTCTCTCTGTCAAGATGGCGTCATTTGCAATGCAACATGCAGTTGCTTTAGCTGTCGCTCTTGTTGTTGTTGTTGTTGTTGCCTCTTCTTCTTCTTGTTGCCTCTGCTTAGATTTTCGGTTTTTCGCAACTGCAGTAAAAAACTGTTGAGCTTGCCTTATGGCGTGGGCATAAATTGCTGTATTTTTGTGAAACATTCAAAAATTTAAATATTGCTGAATTGTGAACTACACTTGACCAATTAGTTAAATGTATGTGCATAGTAGTAAATTATTTAAAGTAGTATGTACTGGGAAACTATTACCATGTAAAACATGTAGTTTGATTTAGTTAGAACTTTATTATTATAAAGAAAAAGATATCCTTGCAAAGTTGTGATATTTATATAAAATAATGTTCTTTATATATTTTTTTTATTTATTTAAACTTACTTATAAACGATGTCTACTAGGGCCTTCGGCTATAAAAGTCAGATTATTCAGACTAGTTCTTTTAAATTATTGTTATTTTTTTTATTTTTTTATTATATATATCATATGATTTTTCTTTTTTATTTTATATTTTTTTTATTTTATATTTTTTTTATTTTATATTTTTTTATTTTAAATATCCTATATCCTCCCATCAAGTGACAGCAAACGCAGGAGTATTAATAAATCGAGTTCGATCAGCTCATGTCTCTTTTTGGAATTCCATTCTTGATCAATACTTCAACTCGCGTTTTTTAGAGCTGCTCTCTTTACATAACAATATATTAATAGTTCAGAATTGCACTTATAACATTATGGACTCTAAGAGAGTGGTTATTTATTTAGTTATCAATAAGCTTTGAAATAATACGTACGTTATGGCGATTTGAACAAATTAAACAATTATGTCTCAAATATTTATTATTAAGTAAATTAAAGAGAAGCTTTGAGGTTTTATTATTAAATGAAAAGCAAAGTATTTTATGAGTAATAATACTCTTAGTGATTAGCAAACGTTTTTAAGCAATACTTCGCCTGTAGCATTATAGTTAAATAATTATATCTTCATATACTTTTTGAGAACAGGGTTTGAAAGAAAAGCAATTATCATTATCAATCATTATATTCTGTTATTATATCTGGCTAAAGTCGAAGTCATAGTAAATTTGTGTTAAGTTTAAATTTCTAGGGATTATTAGGTCTATGTGTGGGGAAAGATCCAATCCGATTTTCTTTTTAAAAATGCAATACTCAGTCTTAAATATTTAGTACTTATCATGAACCAATAGCAATTATAAATACTTTCATGGTGCACTTCATCATTCATAAATATTTTAAAAGCATGTTAGATATCACTTTAGTTCAAAACGTTCTTAAACTGTGTCACTAAGTAGCCGTTTAATAGTGTATTTAAAAACTTAATGTTCAAACTATTTTCATAGCGCAATTCTGAATTTAATGCTCTAATTAGATTGATTCTTAGCCCAATCAAGAACTCAGGACATCAAGTAACAAACATCACTACTCAGTGTAATAATCAGCATATCCTTTAGGAAATTTCATTACTCCAACTGAAATTTACTTAATACACAACCATTTTCACTCGGCTGCACATTATTACAAAAGTTGTAGCAACTTTTTTATATTTTATTTTTAAGGTTCTCTCGTGCAGCATGACGGGTCGCTTAATTCAATTAATTTTTATTTAGTTTTCGTTTAATATTTGCTGGGTCCGCACATTTTTAAGCAAATATCTCAGCTAACTAAATGAAATGTTATTTGCATAAAAAATTCAAGATTCTTTTGCTTCAATTTGGTTTTTTCATTCTTATATTACGGGTCTTTTGTTATGCTTACTAGGCCACCCTCCCGACAGCTGCCTTTCCAGGGCAAAAACTTTTATCTGTGCTGTTCTTATTATTATGCTGTACCCTTTCAGTGGGATATTCTAATTTTGTGCCAAATTTTGTTACGTACAATGTGAGGTGGAAGATAAGCATAAAAGTATAGAGTCTATATTGTTTTATCTGCTGCAAATATTCATCGCCTACATTATACCGTTTTGGATTCACAAATAAGTGTATTAAAACTTCGAAATGTGCGCAACACGCACATTTTATCACATTTTTTCTTTGTGTGTACATTAACACGCAGTTGCCTTTGGTTTTGTTTCCCTTTTCTGTCGACCAAAAAAGAAAAAAGAGACACAGCATTTTACACATTTTACCAGTCACTGTGCTCCGGCATCGCGGGCGTTTCCATTTGCCACGTAGGTTTGAAACTGTTTTTGTGTAGCACAGCGTTAGAAATTACTTTATTTTAATAGGACTTCATTTAATCCGCGCACATTATAAAGCGAGCTGTGCGGCGCAGGCAATTTGGTTGGGCATTCATTTTCACTGTGGCGCACACTGCGTATACGCAATCTGTGTCTATGTGGGTTTTTGTAGTACTATTGCAAAGCCAAAGGGGTATGCTCGGTTTGAGGCAATGACTAGAATGACTAGAATTGGGTGACTTGCAAATGGCACCTCGAGTCGAGTTAGTTGTGGGGGAATGCAACAGCAGTATTGTGATACTGATAATACAGAGAGCTCAGTCAAAGATTCTCAGAACCATGAACGGAGCATCGGACGTTAGAAATGAAAACATCTAAAACAGGGGTGCCCAAAATGCATAATTCGTATCACATGTACGTTTTGCTTTGCAGCGCTGTTCTCACACGCACAGTCGATGCTCTCACACGAACAAGCTCGTGCTGTGCTGCTAAGGACACAAGCACACTGTTTGATAGTATGGGTTTGGGCACCATTGATGTAGAAAAACCTGAATATACATACTTCAGAGATGAGATATGTTTATTCAGGTCAACATACGAAAAAAGTACTTCTGCATCTTGTTCTTACACTCAAATCCTCTCCTGAGAAATGGCAAGTTACGGCAGAATGACGAAGACTGAGAGGAAGACTGTCTTCAACTAGGCAGTAGAAGTGAGTTTTTTTGGATAATACGACTTCAAATTAGTATAATTTATAATCGGTTCCCTTTTAACTGAGTCCAGGTATCTGCTAGTCGAGTCACGCTTAACCTTTTGCTATTAATGCTTAGAAGTGGCAGACTGGCGACAGATTGACAGGTCGAAAGTAGAAGGATATAGTAAATTAGAACCAGACTAATTCAATTAGCACAAATGAATTATCATTGAGTAATTATCAAGTGAGTACAGGTATCTGCTAGTCGAGTCACGCCTGACTCTTTGCTATTAAAATGTAAACTACACGGCAGATTGAGAAAGACTCTCGGGGGAAGACTGGCGACAGCTAAGAAAACAAACAACAACAAACACGCCTCTATATATGTACAAGCCAAATGGATATAGGGCGGGATGATGGTGAAGGTGGTGCGAGTGGAGCATGAGTGGCTTGTTGGGTCACATACACACACGTACACACACACATGGGGCAACAGCGTCGTCTGCTTGTTGTTTAATACAAAAGTTTCATTTCCGCTTTTCATTAGCTCAACGGCGACACAAACAGGGCTAAAATAATGCGTACACACATACAGACACACATGTGATATACGCACACAACACACACACACACACAATCGCACACATTTAATGCCATAATGAGATATATACAAAAGCCAAGGCAGCTCAGTGGCAAATCGGGCGAGTGTCAACCTCAAACCACGTGTTAATTGTACTCCTTTTTTCCCCGAACGGTGCTTATTGTCAATGTTGTTGTTGTAGTTGTTGTTGTTGGCTGTCATGGTGTTGTTGTTGACGTTGTTGTTGCTGTACAAAAATCCTGAAAGGCGCTTACGTTTATTTTTATTTTGTAGGGCTACGAGTTGGTTGTGCCCCGGCAAACGGGCAGCCAACTAGCTGCTATATTAACTGACTTACTGCCACGCCCGCTCTGCTCTGCCATAGGCCGATGGGCGTTGCAGTGCGTACGTGTATGTATGTGTGACTGTCTGTCTGTCTGTCCGTCTGTCTCTGTTAACCCAACACGCACCGTAATGAAGTAGCCTCTCTACCAAGCCATCGTTATGGAACTGCCTGACTGAGCCTCATACTTAATAATCTGTCTACATGTGTGTGAGTGTGTATGTCCGTCTGTTTGTCTGTGTGGGTGTTTGCCTATATACATATTTGTGGATCCTAGCGAGGAAGAGCAATCAGAGCAGTGAGGATAGTAGTAGCAGGCAGGCAGGCAGGCAGCAACACAGTCAACGCAGAGGTTATTCAACTGCAACCAGTTAGGGGATGCGATGGTGCGTTCTGCTCCCATTTCCCAAACGCTTGCATCCGCTTCACTTTGCACGCCATTTCCGCAACGGAACAAGTTGCCAGCACCACGTCAATCGGTATCTATTGCCCCGTATCCTAAACGTATGAATGTAACACACTTCTACAACAACTACTATACGCCATCGTTAGTCAGTTTTATTGATTTTTGGTTTTGGTTTTGTTTTTTCTACTCTTTATTATGCGCATTTAATAATGTAAAAGTAGTAGAAGTAGTAGTAGTAGTTATGGCATGGAGTATGGAGTATGTGTCAGGATGCGTCTCTTACACACATTTAAGCCCTTCATGCTGTGTAGCCTCTTGTCCTCTCATCTTATTATTAAATTATTTATATTATTGCATTATTTGTCGGTCGGACCTATAACAATATTATCATTTACGTATGTGTGCACGTATATCAATGCAATTTCCATGCTGCCACGTTAATGCATTTATGTTGGCTATATGTTGCTTAACATTAATTTGTTTATACAGCGCCTGGGCCTGGGCCTGGGATTATTCGTTGTAGCATTTCCAATTACCAGCGCTTAATGAAGGGACATTAAATACGAGAATAAAGGTATTTCTGTTAATTGTTGTAGCAGAAAGCAATGAACTGCATAAGCTCGCTCTCAGCCTTGCAATTTGCCAGCAGCTGTAGAGCAAATTACATATTACGCATACGTCGCGTGGTACAATATTTCACATATGGCAGACGTTAGAAATTCCCCACAAACACTTATGCAGCACACCCACACACGAACAATGAATGAAGCAAATAGAGAACGTCTATGTTTGTTTATTTGTCTAAATTTAAAGCATTTGCCATCGTCATCGTCTCTCTATGAGTGTGTGTGTGTGCGCGTGTGTGTGAGTGTGTGTGTATATAAATCCGCACACACGCACTGCGTTCATTGAACTTTCTTTTATACAATTTCCCCATTGAAATTCGCTTTAGAAATGGCCAAGAACAGACGTAGAATCGAAATTTAATCGCTCCATGTATATATTTGGTATATGCTATTGATTAGTATATAAACTAAGCAAGAGTTAAGGTATATGAAATTCGATATTGAATAGACAACAATGACAGAGTTATTAACGAGTAAAATTTCAAGTTAAGGCGAAAAAAACTCAAGATTAATGACAACAAAACAGTTCTCCACATATATGAAGTTGTCGCCTTAGTATAGAAACTAAGCTAGACTTAAGTGTGAACTATATTAATATCTATTCCATATCGTAGAACTCAACTATATTAATATCTATTTCATATGGTATAACTGAACTTCTGCAAAAACTATGATAGTGTTTCGGTCAACATACAAGTTCAAGCTAAGATATTTTTTACTTAAAAAGAAAAATTAAGTTTAAAGTACATTGACACTTCAAGACATTTTTAAAATATTTTGAATATTACTTTATGTGTCCTTGATGGCTCCCCGGCCTAAAAGATTCTCCTATTATTCTAAATTTAAATTTAACAAGAATATAAAATTATGATGTCACATACAACACATTAAAATCAAGTTAATCATTTGCCATAACTTTAATTATAAAAATACTTACTATGACCCAATCTAGACTTACCTCCTAGAAAACTTACTATGAAAACCTTTGACCCAATCTAGTCTTACCTCAGATACAAAAGGAGAGATCTTTTATGTAGATAAACTATCTATTTAAGGTTTTAGAGCTAATATGAATATGATTTGCCCACAATATTGTTATGCACACTAGTAATAAAGGAAAACGATTTAAACTATTTTATATACATTCAAGTGCACTCACAAATTCATAGTTATATTATTATTCATATGCAGTAAGGTCATATTGATAAAGAAATTACATTTACAATCTCAATCTGTATTGGCTTTTAGACACTTAATCCTGCAGTAGTGTCTGCTCAGTGCTTAAATTACAATTAAATGGATTTTAATGCTCATATCAAAATATACATAGATGCTAGACGAGAATGCTAGTATGTTTGTGTATCGATGTTAATACGTAGATGGCTGCTGGCTATTCCAGTACATATATTTTCAATAGCTGTTTTGCTTGGCTCTCATAGCAACATGGCTATAATCTCTTTGCCATTTGCAAGCAAATCGTTTTTAAGCTCTTAATGCCTGTCCATCAAAATTCGCTCGTTTGTCCAGCCGCAAAGCCATCAACACACACACACACGCAGGCATGGCTAACACCCACACAGCACACTTAAGAAATGAATTACATAATAAAATGAGAATTTGATAAATGAATGCATTTAACAGCATTTAAAATCTGCCTTCAAGAGCAGAACACTCTGAAATTGCCCTGTTTTTGCTTTTTGCCTTTAGCTATACGTTGGTTTCTTTTTTGCTATTTTTTTATTTTTATTTCTCATGTTTGTTTTTGCTGTGATTATTGTGGCAAGTGGTTTTCAACGGCTCACAAAATTTCATTTCGAGGAAAATAAAATTTTATTGCTATTCTGCAATTGTAATGAAAACACCAGGGAGGGGATCGGATCGGATGAGGCGAGAGAATGTAGTAACTCGACTGAGGTTGGGTGGGGTATACGCTATTTTCATTATCCCCAAAATCCGTACACCGTACGTGGTGTAATTTTAAGTGTTGCTTTTAATTTGTCTACGTTGTGTAAGAGCTCACTTTTATTGCTTATTAAGCGTTTTTAGTTCAATTAAATCGTATAATCGATTAAAACCCCTCGTCCGTTCACGTGCCCTATGCCCTGTGCCCTGTGCCCTATGCTATGTTGTTCCTGGTATTGTTGTTGTTGTTGTTGTGCTGTGCAATCAGACGTGCGACGCAATGTCTGGCACCACTAATAGCCAACAGCTAACAACTATGAGCCGTCGTCCACACAGTCTAATCCAGCTCCCATTCGCCCACTCCCAGGCACCGTTGATTACTGCTGATTGCCCGAGAGCAAACAACACACAGAAATCAGACCCCCAATGGATCTGTGTCCTCGCATCTCGCTGTAAGCTATTAATTGATTTTCTTACAATGAAATTTTTGCCCACTCAATGAGAAAGTCTGATGAAAATGTTATTAAAGCTTGCTCTTTGTTCTTTGTGCTTTAAGCTACAACAATCAGTAAATCTTGAGATGGAACTGGAACACAGCCATAAGTAACACAGATCATAACATTTTCAATATATATATTTGTGACTTTTTATTTGTACAATTAAATTTTGCAAATTTGGCGAATGCTCAAAAATATTCGCACATTTTATTTGACATTTTTATGACTTGTCGTTGGCCAAAGTTGGACTTTTCGTTTGATTTATGCAGTTCGACTGTCCAACTGGCAGTCAGCTGTTTGTTGGCTCCAAATGTGGCCAGCGAAATGTGGCACAGTCTGCCCAGTTTCTTGCAGTGTATTTGCGTGTGTGCACGCTTTATCGTTTATTTCGCATTACTCAAGTCATAATTAAGATCTTGGCAGGCGGTGGCCACAGCACCAGCACCAGCAGCGCATTGCTCATAAATTGTGGAAGTGGCTCATTGACAACTTCATTTCCGTACAACCACATCAGCAGCAGCAGCAGCAACAACAACAACAACAACAACCTGATCCACTTAAGATCGTACTCTCACTTGGCGTCATCTGCTCGGGGCTTGAGTCTGTGTCGCAGTGCACACGCAACGTGCCGCTAAATGACATAATGAACTGCATTATTTATGCGTCACACTGTGCGAATCACTTGCACACACAAATGTACACTCAACTGTATGTAACTCCCTCAAAACAACGGCGACAACAATTGCAACCTCGTCCACAAAGGCGACAATTTGTGCGTGTGCCCTGATAATGAAACTGCTGACAAGCTGCCTTATGATGTCACGACATGCCGTCCAGTGGGTCTCAAGTCTTTGTCCTCATCTCATCACTCAGTGCTTGCGCTTTTTTTCAGTGCACTTTACGCTTTCAATTGATATGATATAGGAGTCAACATTGCCAGTATTCTTGGGAGTAACTTGTAACTCGAAGTGCTCATCCACTGTCTTTATCATATAGAAACTTAATGACGAAAATTACAGCTAAACTGAAACTAATAATAGAATGAATAGTTAGTTTTCATTGATTCATACAAGTTATTCAATAAACTGCAAACTGAGCAAATACAAATTCAGTATATATTATACTATATACACCTATCCCTCGCTTTGCGTCGGGGATACGTTCCAAAAAAATACGACGCAAAGTGAAACGACGCAAAGTGAATTAGGATTTTCTATAGCAAACCATGTAAAGTTCGAAGATTGGTTCCAGGGTTACAAAAATACTACTTTTTAAAAAGAAAATTGAGCAAAGTGATCATTAAAATAAAGCCAAAATAACATTTCATTTTATTACATATTATATGTATATATAAAAACAAAAAGAAACTAATTCATTTAAAACAAAATAAATTCTTCAATTACATACTCAATTATGAAAAATAAAATTAGAATTAATCACTTTCTGACGAGTCTTTAATGTCTGTTGCCGTAGGCCGGCTTTCTTTAAAAAAAAATTGGTCCAATGTTTGCTGAACATTTTTTTTTAAGCGTTGCCACCCTTTAAAAACATATTAACGGCTTCTTCCAAAACAACGCAACATCGAAAATCTAACGACGCACAATGAAAATTAGTTCTAATTAAGAAGCGACGCAACTTCGAAAAAACGCAAAACGAAACGACGCAAAGCGAGGGATAGGTGTATATGTATATACCTTACGCCCTCGCCCACAAACCGCAAAAACCACCACAGCCACAATTTTAAAGGTACAAACTTGTCCTTCACCATATAAAGAACATATGGTAACCTTTATCTGTTCTGTTAATTGCGGCCCAATCGGATAATAAACACCGGAGATATTCAATTAAAATTAGATGCAATTTACTGTACTAGGCAAGGGGGAGCAGCGCGAGCATGTTGCAAAAGAAAGTACAGGGTCTCCTACTGTCGGCTGCATTCGACTGTTGCTTTCCAGGATTTTTATTTATTTAATTATTTAATGTTTAACGCATACCAAATACAGTCAGCCAAGAAGTAAAAAATTATACAAAATTTCATCAAAAAGGAAAATGAAAATAAATTACAATTTTAAAGTCAAGCTATATTTAAGTTGAACTTAATGCTTATTTGACGAACCTTTTTACTGTTTAAATTTAAGCACAAATAGTTTCAATTTGAGATCAAATTTGTTGTTGCGACTATGCCAATACTGCTCTTTGTCGTTTACATCAACAGACGCCCATCTTATCTAAGGATTTATCTATAATTATCAGCTGTATTTGCTCTGATTTAATATTTAACGATAGTTCGAATTTTGTTGATTTAGAGGCAATCAATATGCAACTCGCAACTCATTAATATTTCACTAACTAAACGTTGACAAATAGTTGTTGTTGTTGCAGTTTAGTTTTTAGTTAGTTTGGATTGAGTTTGGTTAGTTAGTTTGACTAGGTTTAGTCTGGTTTGGCTTGTTTGCTCTCTATTTGTGCAACTTTATCCATAGCCCGGGCTATAAAGTATTTACAGCCTCAGCTTTTTACCGCTTTTTGATTACGGCGCATTTGTTTGTTTCCTGCGGCCTTAATTTGTACTACAACATGCAACATACTGAATCGGTGAATGACAGGAGGTGCAACAGCAATACACACACACACGCACACACACACTCAATGGCATAGGCAGGTGGCGTTTCACGTTTCACGCGCTTTTAATTGAGTGCTTCCGCTGCAATTAACAACTACAACGCATCCAGTGACGCCACTTGACTAACTGACAGACTGACTGACTGACTGACTGACTGACTGACGAACAGACTGACTGACTGGCTAACTGAATGGTTGGTTAGTCAGTTTATTGGATGCAATGGCTGTTGATCGCCCTGCTCCTGTTGCTGGTGCGGTTGGTCACTCATCATGCCTAACCAGCTGTTGCCGTCTTCTGTCCCCGCTCTCTCTACCTTCTGCTCTAGATTACAGCATACTTACGCACTAATGCGCCTTTAAATTAATGCTAAACCATTAAACGTGTCGAGTGCTATACTTTGTGTTAAAAGCCGGGAAATGCTACCAAGTGTTAGGTAAAAAACCTTCTTTTATGCTACAAAGTCAAAAACGAATTTTCATTTTAATTTGCTAAATGTTTTAAGAATGTATATGATAGTAAATGGTATTAAGTGATTTAGGTTTGAAAACCGTTAACTTAATATAAATCTTATGAAATTTAGTAGAGCTAAGCTAGCTGGATTATATTTAAGAGGAGTTTCTAATTTTTAATGTAGGGAGATAATTTCTATAAATATAAATTCAACGTAAAAAAAAGTTTCACAATACTGGTTTTTTTCAAATTTTATATAAATGAATTGCATCTACATTTATATACCTATTATAGATAGTTCTTATATGCAATCATATTAAAAATGGTATTAACCAGAAGATAAATTTTAAACTTGTTTTTTCCCTTGTACGGAGAGAAGATAAATTGACCTATCGTGCTAAGTTAAACGTTGTCAGATTCTTTAGCAAAATTTAAATTATTATATATGTGGAGTACAATTATTTTGAATTTAATTATTTGTGGAGGCAAAATCAAAGTGTTCGTCGGGAGCGATTTTCTGGTCAAGAGTATAAAATAATATTAATAATATGATAATGGCTTCAATAATGATTATATTGCACACTGACCATAATTTATCTCACCTTCTTATGCCATTGTGTAAGGCTTTTCTTACATTTCTCTGGTGACATTGATGTTTTACAGGCCAAAGCGAAATAATTGGTAATTTGACTAAGAATTTATCTTCTCTCCGTACGGAGCCTATAATGGAAAGTGGACAGAGCTAAAACTGTAAATAAAAAGCCCAATTTGCAATAACAATATTATTTTTAAAATTGCACGCAAACTAGAAAACTATTTTAGTGCTAAGAGCAAATTAATTATCACAATCTGCATCTGTGTTTGACAATCAAATTGTGTTGCATGCATAATATGTGGGCCATAAAAGTACCAGAACGGCTCTTAATGATTGAAAATTGTTGGCTAAACGATCATTTGGAATTCCGTTACATGAAATGCACTTGCCAGCTTTGCTATTTTTGTCATTTTGCCATTTAGTCCATTTTGTCCATTTGTGCATCTGCCAGTTTGCCAGTTTAGTTTTCAATTTTCCAGCTGAACGATAAATGCAAATGGATTTCACCTGCAGACGTTGTTTATACAACATTTGCGAGAATCTTTTTAATAAATAATGTGTGCAAGGCCTTTACTGTTATTGCTGTTGCTGTGAAAAGTTCTAACTGTAGTGTACTCCTGGCTTTGGTATTTCAAGTATCAAACATCGAGAACCGTATGAAATACTAACTAACGTCGCAGACCACTCACAATTTGAGTAGAGTTGGCGTACCTGTGATTACATGCTGTAATGATTATGGTGTAGGTGCCGGGGGGACAGTAAAAAGGTAGAAACTGTTGTATAATTTACGTTTACGACTGTTTACATTTATACAGTCAGGAATACACAGCGAGAAATGAAGTGCAGAATGGAGTTATACACAATACATAAACTGCCTCTAGTAAAATAGTCTTATTGCTATACCCGTAAGCATGGCACATCAATCAATACAGTTGTCAGTGGACCATTTGTCACAGTGTAGGGAATGTGAGTGCGGAGTACACAGCGAGAAATGAAGTGCAGAATGGAGTTATACACAATACATTAACTCCCGCTAGTAAAATAGTCTTATTGCTATACTCGTAGCTATGGCACATCAATCAACACAGTTGTCAGTCGACTATTTGTCACAGTGTAGGGAATGTGAGTGCGGCTACTTTTGCAGCAGCAACAGCAGCCACAACATTTCGCTACGTTTCGCCTCTCCGTGTCCACACCAACTCCATTCAATTAGCAACTCATAATAACAATAATTTTTCTTGCAATTCGCATTCAGTAAAACATTTTGCGGCACGTTCGTCGTTGACGACGTTGTCGGTATTCGTGACGTCCCAGCCCCCTCCCCTCCCCACCCCTCCATCCAACTCTCTGCCACTCGCTTGAGTTGTATTCACTGTTATGGCCCAGGTCGCGGGCAGCGGGCAGCGGAGACTGCGGGGTGTTCATTGCGAACCGAAAACCCAGCCCCAGTCCATAGCCATTGACTGCAACAATGTTGCCTGTTAAATGATGCATAATAATCGGGAGCGGGTGCGCGCTTGCTGAATTTTGCTGCCAGCAGAGGCAGCAATGATGTGGCATGTGGGGCTGTGGGGCACATTCCGTTGGACCAATGTCATACTATGGTTAAAGAAATCATAGCTATGGCTCCTCACACACGCGTACAGTGGGCGATATCTATGGAAAAATGAGTCCAGGAAATATGGACAAAAGCTTTTAAGCGTTTTTTATTCAAATTGTTTAATTAATATTCCAAATTGGTTGAATTTAATTAATTAGCAAGATGATAAGTGAATTAATTTCGATTAATATAGAAACATTTGAGTAGTATTCAATAATATGTAATAATATAAAATTTAAAGTTTTTGTTTTGGACATTTAGTAAACTTTATGAGGGGGAATATTCACAGGGATTTGGTTTATTTACAGGAGCATAAAAACAGGGTATGTTGCAGCTGCCAAAAGTTGTATATTCCCTGAGTCTAGTGAGCACATGGTATATGGCCACTCCACACATTATATACCCCACATGCCAACCCCCATACTCATACCCACCCATAGCTATACCTTTCATTTACACCCATGGCTCACGTGCCACATGCCACATGCTCACCCTTTGCAGTAATTTTGCTGACTGCAGTTTGGTCGGTGGTCTGGCCACTGATGAAACTTTCGCCTGGCTTCCGTTGGCCAAGAGTTTTACTGAGTCGCCCAACTTGGTCATCATGGTCATAAGCCACCGAAACCATAGCTCGACTCAATGTTGGTTCTACCTTCTCTATAGTACGAGTACATGTTGAGTGTGTGTGTGTGAGTGTGTTTGTGTGTGTTTGTCTTTCAATATTTACTCAGCTTGAAACGAAACATTTTTATAATTCTTTTCCGTTTCGTTGTTTCAGTGTTGGGTGGGCATTTTTTCTGTTGTTGCCGTTTGGTTCGTTGGCTATTGGCAACATTGTTATTTTCTGCTATTTGGCCATTGACTACTATTGACCATCCAAACCCTTGGGCCACTCAGCTCAGCGTTTTTCAGCGCTTTATTTATTTATTTCGTTTTAATGCATGGTACTGCTCGCTGTCCAACTGTATTGCTCCATGTCATGTTGCCGTGGTTGAAGGTGGCAAACAGTTCCCTTGGCTCCTCCGGTTCTGTTCGGAGAAGTTGTATTGAGTCGTCGTTGGTAAATGGTTTACGTTTAACCCGTTTAAAAATGGCACTGCGACGCATTTTCCACATTCTACTATTTACCAATACCATTTAGCATACAATGTGACCAGCACAAAGAGCGGATGGAATAAGAGTAAGATGTTGATACCATTGAGAATGCTGGATTAAGACAGACCCTGTCAAAAGTGTATCACATATATATGCATTCACACAAAAGCTGTTTGCTATGTTGTATTAATCTTTGTCTTTATTATATCCTTTCTATTTACAAGTACTATACCTTAATTTACTTTACCATTACCACATACCAGCCCTTTACTGTATATGTTTGTACACAGACAAAAGCTAAATGTTATGAGCTAGGCTTTCTTTAGCTTTTCTGCAATCCCAGCTCTCCTTATTGATTATTTACTACTTTCTCATACATATTCCCCATTCCACACATAGTTATTCATACATAATAATGTCATAAACATTTTCTCATTTACAAAAGCTGAATGGTACAAACAGAAATCTCTCCGCTTTATAAAGCTGTATTTCTTTTCGTTTGGCAAGTACTCTACTTTAATTCGCATCTCAAATTGCTAACTACATTCAGATATACATAAGTACATATATGTATTAGCTCTTTAGTCCATATCTTTGTACGCACATAAAAGCTAAATGCTATGAGTAAGACTTTCTTGGGCTTTCCCTCATTCCCAGCTCCCCATTACTTTTAAAGAACTGGTAAATTTTCCTATTTTTCCATACATAATCAACTCTACAGATACTCATATACACTTATTGTCATAAACATTTGCAGTCTTGCAAATGCTGAATGCTACAAACGGTAATATTTCCGCTTTATAAAGCTTTATTTTCTTTCTTTTAGCAAATACTCTATTTTGATCGCATCACAAATATATTTGTACGCAAACAAAAGCTAAATCTTATGAGTCCGACTTTCTTCAGCTTTCCTTCATTCCCAGTTCAACTTTTTCAAAAACTTGTCAATTTTATTACTTTGCCATAGATAAGCTACCCTACACATTCATATGTATGTACATGTCATAAACATTTGCACACACACAAAAGCTGAATGCTACAAGCAGCAATCTCTCCACTTCATAAAGCCATACAGGGTATAAAAACAGAAACCAAACATGTCGGAATTATATACTGAGCAGTCGGTTTTCTGGTGTCTGTGTTTCAATTTGTTATTTGTTTTGTTTACGTCGCCAACAAAAATATTGAACGGAAATTTTGCAATATGATTTATTACGAGAGCGAGTCGAGGCGGACAACAATGGCAGAATGAGAGTGCAATGTTATGACTGCAAGCTGCTACGAAAATTTTAACGGAAATGAATCCGTTTATTGGGAAACATATTGTATTTTGGTTATCCGTTGTTATGACATTCACAGTCCACTCATGATTTGCCAACGGAAGGTATTTGTAGGACAGTGTGAATGGCGGGCAATTAGAGTTTTGTTTACAGACTACCAATAAATGGAAGCAAATGGAATTAATTTTCAAAACAAATGCTTCAAATTGAATTTAGAACTTTAAACAAATAGCAAATGAAGCCATTTCCTGGCCCTAACTAATGCCAAATTAACAACGGACTCTGCACACACACACACTATGTTTATGGGGCAATTGTTCTATAGTGCTATTGTTTTGCAACTTTTTCGAACCCTGCGAAAAGTTTTCGAGCATAGTGTAATGCCTTTTAGCTATACATATTTAGATAACAGTTCTTTGGCAGCTCAATTCTATGGCATGGCGAATGCAAATTGCCAAAGACAATTTATTCCAATTGCGCCAAAAGTTAAACAAATACGTATGTATGTGTGGGTGTGGGGTGTGTGTGTAAGGATATGGGTGCTGCAAACAAACAAAGCTCAGGACTTTTACCATAGAACTAACCGAAACGGAGCTTGTAGTTTAAAAGGCAATTTATCTTTGACTTTTACAAAGCAAATTCCCGCCATTGTTTTAAGTGGTTCAATCGCCAGTTCTGGCACTCAGCCCTATTGGCATTTCGTACATATTTGTATGTGTCTACGTATATATGTATATTTGTGTGCCTGGTTTGATTAGTTCTGTTATTTTACTGGCGATTGTGTGTGTGTGTGTGTGTAAGTGTTGGTGTTAAGCGCTTTTAGCCAGTTCATAGCTATGCCAGCAAATATTGTGCACTCTCAAGCACTCAATTACCCTCTAACCATAATCTACATACACTCCAAAAAATATTCCTATGTTACTTATTATTATTTACTTTCATTTGTAATTATTTATTATTATTTGTCAATATTTATTTAAACTTGGTTATTTTTTTTCTATTTATTATTATTTATTTATAATTATTATCTGTTTTTATTTACTATAATTTATTTTGAGTTATTCACTTTAATAATTATTATTGATTTTTATATGTTATTATTTATTATTGCATTATATTAATTATTATTGTTTTTTTTTAATATAAATATTTATTAATAATGATTTTTATATATTATTTTTATTCTTTATTATAATTTATTTTAGGGTATTATTTATTTTTACTGTTTTTAATTTGTATTATTATTGTTTATTTACAATATTAATTTTTATTTAAAATAATATTTTTTATTAGTATCTATTTTTATTTATTATTAATATAATATATTATATATAATATATTTCTGATAATTTGGTCAATTTTTGTTATTTATGTTTATTAATATTTATTTGTTTTTATAATTATTTATTTTTATCATGTGTTTTTTATTTGCTGCAAATACTGAATTAAATTATTACTATTACTTTCTACACTGATTGTTCTCTCTATCGAAATAACTTAGACCACGCTCTTGCTCCCTTAAGAATAATCAAAATTAAAACTTTTTACTCTCTAGACACATACAAGCAGTCACTCTTTGAAAAAGTTATAATAATTTGGCTAAAGCCCAGGTGCTTTATATGAAAGTTACTCTTAAGTTTGTGTTCATTTTAAACATGTTTAGTTAGTTTTCTGACAGTGTACATGAAAGTAATCAATTGAGCAGTAGGCACAAGCCAAACAATGGCAATTATACGGCACTAAAAGCCCCAATAGCAAAAGAAATGCACCAAAGACAATAGGGAGGATAATTGCACTTAGCAAGAGATAGAGAAGGGATGGGAAGGCGGGAGGCAGGGTGAGTTGCACATAAATTTCTCGCGGTATTTGAAAATTTTGCACGTAAAACTATTTGAGCTGCTAACCCAAATAAGCGGCAAGCGCTCGAAGATGCCCGCAATAATAAAACACTGTAAACAGCCACAAAAAACGACTACAATTGCATGGGAATTGCTTTATGTTTCACACAATCCTGCTCTGGGTCTGTGCTACACGTTGTAGTAGTAGTACCAGTGACTGTGTAAGCTGCGGGCGAACTCAGCCAGCGCCAATGAACTGTGGCATGCAATCAATAGATGCGATGCGGCTGCAACTTGAGATATAAGATACTTTCGGTGCAACCGTAGAACTTCCCACATGCCTATGTGCCATGGAATGGCTATGGAATGTGCACACGCATCTTCGACTGAGGCACTACTATCTCTCAGTCTCTGCTTCTAACTCCATCCTGTCATCCCGCTCCGACCACAAAGTTGCGGTGGGTGTGCAGACACCAGAGCAGTGCCTCTGAGAATGGGAAGAGAGCCAGCAGTAGCTTACATTTATTCGCGAAATTGTCGTATACATTTGCACATTCATAAATTCTCGTTGAGCGCCCCCAAAACGACAGGCACTGCGGCAAAGAGTGCTACATTCTGCGGCAACACAATGCTGTGCGACAGAGGGGGGAAGGTGGAGGAAAGATGGAGCTAGCTGCCAGATGAAACTAGCATACTTGTAGTATATTTGTAGGTTGTAGTAGTAGTAGTAGCAGTTGCAGTAGGCGCTGCTCTTGCTCCTGTGGCATTTAAATTTTATTTCAATTTATTTTACCCAGCACCTTATTGCAAAGGGTATAATAAGTTTTTGAAGAGTCATAATATTGTATACTATAAGGAAAATATATCTTCTTCAATTGTTTATACCCTATTTTCCATATCTCTATTACCAATATCCTATCTACATTTTATCTCCTTTAATTTAGCTTCTACATCAAATCTCCTATCTCCTCCTTCTATCTCCCACTTTTGATTCCCTATACCTCATCTCCACCTCCCATATGATGCCCAGAATCTCCTATATCTTTACCTCCTATCTACTTATTACCTCCTGGTCTTCATCTCCAATATATTCAATATTTTATATTCTTCTTATATCACATCACCTTTCTTCCATCTCCGATTTTCCCATTCCCCATCTCCTATCCTTTGACCCATTTCCCATTTCCTCTTCCCACCTCTTCTACCTCTGATTCCTCATTTCCTATATCCCATCTATCTCGATTCCTGTCTGGTGTTTTCCCCTCTCTCCCCTTAACTTAGCTTTACCTTCGGTCTGTTGCGTAGAGTATCTTACAGTCGAGTGCGCACGACTGCAGCTTTACCGTCTTGCTATTTTTCTGTTTTATTGCTGCATTTTGTAACAAAGAGGGCAACCTTAGAGCAGCACGTCATTAGGCGATAAATTATCTCATGCGCGTTGCATTTTGCATAAAAAGTTGCGTTGCTGCTGCAAAAGTGTGCCAACAGCTGTGGACGGGACTTGCCCCGGCTGGGGTTCTGCTGTAGTAGTTGTAGCTGTAGCTGGAGCTGGAGATGTGGCTGGACCTGAATGTGAATCTGAGTCTGAGTCTGTATCTAAATCTGGTGAGCACTAACAGCGGCTGGGGCTGCATTAAAAGGATGCCAGGCAAATTTGAATTTGTGAAATTCCATTGAGGAAGCCCAACAGCAATAATGGCCGCAGCGGCAATAGTTGTTGTTGCAGCTATAAAAAGCTGATGCCGGGGCAGGCTTATCTATAGACAAGATGTTGCCATTTGATAAGCGCAACGCAACGCAGCAAGTTAGCAATTTCTATTGCTGCTGCTGCTGCTGCCGTTGCAGTTGCATTCATCATCGAGTGCAGCAACAGTTGTTGCATGGAATGCGCTGCTGTTGCCGCTGCCATCGACGTGCGTTCAACTATGCAAATTTGTGCAACTTCCTCAACCCCCGCACTGCTCAGCATTAACTTGCAACTTGCTATAACTCAGTAATTGGCTCTGTGTGTGTGCGACTGTGTGTGTGTGTGAGTGTACTTGTTGTCAAACAGCATTCAAGCACGATTCTGGGAAACATTCTTCCCTAGTGCATAGTTGCCTTCGAGAAAAACTTTTACATTGCTTTGGCCTGAGCTTTCGCTTCAGCTCGTTGTTGCCTGATGCAGAGCAGATTATGAAATAAATGAGTCGAAATTATATTGTTGATTGCAATAACGGTAGGGTCGATCGAAAAAATATTTGAATGTCATGCGAGTTCAATCATGGAGATTGTGCATCTGTGTTGAGGCAGGCAGTGGGTGGGTGATTCCTGAACTGCACTTGAGGAAAAAGGGTATTATCAGTTTAGGCAAATGTTGGTATTAGTCACAAGCAGAGCTGTACAAGTGCTACAGTTCGAAGGGTAAATCATTCCTATTACGCACATACACTTATTAACCCTATGTTAGCCGAAATATCGACCTTATTGTGAGCATATAGAACGTATAGAACTCTTATCGAAAATAGGGGCTAACTATAAAATGTTTACATCCCTAATCAGCAGTATTGATATATATGTCTATATAAGTAATGTATTCCTGATCAGTCGGCTATACTATAAGGTTCAATTCAGTCAGATAATTGGCGGATCACAGAATACTTCAGAGATATACAAATTGAGTATAGTATAGAGTGCAATACTAGTTTCAAAAATGAAACATTCAGATGTCAGATTCAGAAGTCTTTCTTATCTTTCTCTATGTATTATTCAAGTTTCTGATTAAGCTTAGTATCTAGCAAGAGCTTGCCAATTTGTTAACTACATAGAGTTCCCTTTTAGAGTCGATTACTTCCGACTGCATGTTCCATCTGCTTTTGATGACAAGTCAATATAAGTAATGTATTTCTGATCAGTCGGCTATACTATAAGAATGAAACATTCAGTAAGTCATTCCTCTCTTTCTCTGTGTATTATTCAAGTCTCTGATTAAGCTTAGTACCTACCAAGAGCTTGTCAATTTGTTAACTACATAGAGTTCCCCTTTAGAGTCGATTGCTTCCGACTGTTCCATCTACTTTTGATGACAAGCCACTGGCTACTTGCTGCTAATAAATGATATAGTGTGTAGAAGAGAAAATTCGCCAGCAAGTTAGCTGGTCAGATTATCAGTAGAATATTATAGACATTAATTATGCTATCCACAGCTCTGGCACGGACACCGACGCCTACTTCAGGTGTAATGATAAATGGTACACTTTGTAACGAAGAAATGAGTGGAACTGAAACTGAAAAACTGCTGAACTCTGTTGGCGTTTTGGGGGTTGGGGCTTACTAGTATGTAGTTGCCTAAGCGCAATTAAACGCCCTGCCATTGAAACAATTATGCCATAACAATTACGCTTTGGTTGCACATGCATATGCCGCCCCGCTGCCCCGCCATACTACTTGCCACAATACGCTGCATGTTTGTAAATTTGCGGCATTTAACGCTACTGCTGCTGCTGCTGCTACTGCTGCTGCGGCTCCTAGTGCTGACATGGCATTTGGGTTTTTAGCAATTGCTGCAACGGCAAAAGTCAAAGGAATTTTCATGCGTCAAATTGCTGCATGTGCATTGCGTGTAATTACAGCAATAAAAATTGCAACACATTGCGTACAAACATGCAACATGTATGCAGCAGCATGGCAGCATAGAAGGAACTAAGAACAAAAGTCGGTAGCATTTTGATCAAATCCCATCTTCATTTTCAGTTTGTCCGGCAATTATCTTATTTATTTCAGTTCATCTATCAAAAAAGAACTACTAAATAAATTCTATGCTTCCATAGAAATGCTGAGCTGCTAGTCTGTCTGGGTCTGGGACTGGGACTGGGCCTGGGTTCTTGGTAACAAGTGAGTGCACAAGACTCAGTCTGGCACTTGGGTGGCCATAGCTGGAGCGTAACGCAAGTTGATTGCATTTTTAACATAAATTTCAACGCATTTGACTAATGTTTGGCGATTTGTTACGAAACGCTTTGCTTGCAGCCATTTATCAGCAGGCACTAGTGCTTTCAGCCAGAATGTATTACAGATAATACATTTGCCATAGGTATATATACCTATGACTCCTCTCCCCCCCCTCCCACGCCCACACCACACACGTCGTATGCAAATGGGGAATACTTGGAACTACTGTTCGAACTGTTAAGTATACGCAGTGTTAACTTTAATTGATATGCATATCAGTGAGTACAATGAAAAAGTATCAACAACATCATCATTACTTGCGCACCACGAACCACAAGACAATACCCATAACGCCGCAGAATAACAGAGTCAGTATGAAAGCAACCCACCATGGCATTTTCTTCATTTTGATGAGCTTCTATGAGTCTTCCAATCTCAAAGTCCATAAGTCTAACGCAGCGGATTACAACAGTAAAAGTATTGTATTACATAAATTTTTATTTTAAAGTGTATTAGATGAATACATTTTGGACGCCTACTGAAACGTTTATGTATGAAATAGTATCTAATAGCGAACTATCAGGAACCACAAGCCTATAGCAATACCCACAGACACCATCAAACACATTGAAGCATACAAAACTCTTGTACAGGTTGCTGGTTTCCTATCTGGCATTTTCCTTAAGTATGTGCTCAATGGAAACTGTTAAATTTAGAACATTGTATGAATTGTAACAAATTATAAATGACTTTTATATGTGGGAACTGTAAGTAATAGATGAGGCCTGTATTTAGAACCTGAAAAGGGTATATGAAGTTGAAAACAAAACAAGGCGTGCTAGGCAGGGCACTGCAAATAACTTGTGCATATGAATGTTCTATATGTTTGCATGTACACACTATACAAGTCGAAATGTTTCTGATCTGAGAACACCAAAATCTGCTTACAAGCGAAAACTAGGTATATAGTACTTTCGTTCGATCAGGAAAATATCAAATCTGTAAATGTCAAAACATTAAAATTAGATGTTGGACACATTGCAATTACCTGCCGATAGAATTCACATTCAAACCATAAGCTGCTTGTGAAAATAAACTGGCAACGCTAAACTTCCTCCGCTAAATGTAATTTGCCAAAAATGTATTATATTTCCTTACAAACGTTGTAAACAAGTGAAAAAAAATTATCCTCGGGTTTTTTATACAATTTTTAGTTGACTAAGATTTATATGTTAGATGTAAGCCTTCTCCGTACTGTACCTTAAAGACCGTTCCTCTTCTGTTTGACGTCTTTTACAAAAAGGATAGATTTTAAAATCCTGTACTTAAAAAAAGTACAAAAGGGTCTATTAAGATTGTGCAACTCAGAAATGTATGTAAGTACAGAGTCTCCTACTGTCGACTGTAGATTTCCAAGTTTTTTCGCTTCAAAAAAGTTTTGTTATTCTGCGTACCGCTGCACATGTTTCTGTCCAGTTAAAATATAACTACATAACATATTTTCTGATTTATTTATTCAAATATTCAGATAAGTTTTGCTCTGAATCTGTCAATCCCAAAATTCATTGGACTGTACAAAACAACAGAGCAATAGAATTCACAACAAAATTATCTACATACATTTATTTTTTATTCATTTAATTAATGAGTACATTTTGTACGTCTACTTATTAGAATTCGATACATATTCTAATAAGTAGACATACATTTATAATATCTAATGTTGAAGCACCGCGAAATACAGACCAATAGCCGTAGCTATAACTAATACCAAAGCCAGTGTAGCTCCTAAAATTTGTTTCTTAGGTGGCATTTTCTTTATGCCAATGGAAACTGTTAAACTTTGAATACAGTGTGAATTACATCAAATTGTAAATGCATTTTTCTAGTGGGATCTGTAACTTTAGTAAATGTTTCAGTATATAGGATGTGTATGCATTTCTGCATTTCTGATGCTGTTGTTGTCACCTGATGCAAAGACAAAGTACAGTTGCGTCCGGCTATAGTCGCAGCCTTCCCGATCAGTGTGTGAGTGTTTATGACGACTCCTCCAACCTCAAGTTCATTAGACAGTCTAAAGCAGCAACAGCGAACAGTAAACTCATTTAATTAAATATATTTATTTTTAAAAGTGTAATAGATGAGTACATTTTGAAAGCCTACTAAAAAGAATGTACTTATAATATCTAAATCTTAACCACCAAGTACCACAGTAAAGTAGCCAAACCTATAGCCAGTAAGAAGCCGGCTGAACATATTACACACTTTGCCCAGAAAGGTGCTTTCCTTTGTGGCATTTTCTTTACGTGCGGAACGATGACTGGATAACTGTATGAAATATATCAAATAATAAATGGATTATATGGGATCTGTAATAAAAGTGTACTTACATGTTTGCAGCCCAACTTGTCAAAATTTATTATTATGATTTATTGAAGCGTTTTTCACAACACAAATAAAGTACAGGGTCTAATAATTCTGCTTATACATTTAAGTGTTTAAGTGCGGTTTCCCCTGGGGTGAGGTAAACGATTGTTTCGCTAGGTGTCTTATGGGGTATCTCTATAGTACCTACTCTATGTTCTCTTGCTGTGATCCAGTGCACTTCCTGTAGTTATCGTTGACTAATAAGCTTATTTGTTTAGCTAGGATTCCTATTGCCAGTTTGCTCTTCTTTTTCATGAGTGACATGAGATACTTGGCTAAGTGATGTTTGGCTTTCTACAGTCCACCGTGGATCTTCATGGGTTGTACACCTCTGAATCTGTTTGATCCACAAGGATTTCGTACAGTGACCTTGAAAGGATGTGCATATCCTCAATAATCCCTACCGCTAACTTTGTGCCATCTGTTGCTATTATGTCTAGCTCCTTGTCCTCAATGACTTGGTGGCTTGGTACGCAGTAGATACACCGCACTTTCTATGAAGTATCTAGTGCATCTAGTACTACACTGCTTACCAGTGTCAATAGAGTGTCTTACAGCATGGCCTCTCCACGTATATATAATACTCTTGGATCGTTCTCTTATTGTTTCTTGATGTCAGTTCCTCAACCTTCCTTATCTCAAAGATACATAAAATCAAATATATACTGATTTACAAATGACTTTAAATGATTGTATAATTAAATTTCTATAATTCTCTTCTTTGCAGTTTCGGCCGCCACACAAACAAAAAACTCAACCGTACTACAGCCATATCTACAGATAAAAAAGCACGCTTTTACAAGACTGACCATTACCAATCCACACGCCATCAACTTTCTCCACTGCACACCCATCATAACTCCCTATGATTACTACCAGGGTAAGTTCGCAATATGATTTCTGGCACGTGCCCAGTTATTAGAGTCACACTTTGTCCTATGTATTGCAGAGGGAGTTTCCATATACTGCAGCTGGTTCCGGAACAATGAGGCCATTGAGCATTTGTCCATACGGAAAAATGAGTTCTTCATCTACAAAAATGGAACACTGCGTCTGCCGCCCAATGAGCGTGCCGGCGGCGTGTACTACTGTCAAATAGAGTCGGACGACGCTAAAGTCAGATCCGATAGCATCACTGTCGAGTATCCAGGTTAGTGTAGAGTACGATTGATATTACCCTAGCGTTTTCACTAATATCCTTTTCGTATTGCAGTATTGAAACGTTTAATCATTGGCCAGCAGCAGAGTGCCAACATTAGCGCCATCGAGCAACTGCCTCTGGTCCTGAGCTGTCCCTTTTTCAGTGTGCCCAGCGCACACATCAGCTGGTATTTTGGCAACGAATCCCTGGCGAATGACAGCAGGCGAGTAAAGATCTGTGTTGTAGCATCGAGCGAGTTGCGGTGGTATAACAAGTTGACTGAATTATACTACACCATCGTATCTGTCAGCTTGATGGCTTCAATATGATTTGATATTTGAGTTTGTTTCTTATGCATGACAGACCTAATCCATTTCTTTCTTCACTCTCTTGACTATGTGTAGGGCTCTCATTCTGTCCAATGGCACGCTTGTTTTGAGGCAATTCGGAGCGGAACTAGCTGGAAAATACAAGTGAGTGAAAAACAGGAACTACGTTAAATTGTAGAAATTTTGATACACCTCTAATTCTATTTAATTACGCAAATCACGCATATGCTCTAGCGGCCCAAGGCTTATAATAGGAAGTTGATTATCCCATATCTCAGCTGTTTATTATCCGATTAGACTGAAAGTTGCGCCACACATTCAATGTATCTTAAGCTTTATTCATGCAAGAAGACAGTGACTCCAAAACTCTGCATGCTAAGAATATTTTTGCAAAATTAAGGGAGAAGGGAAATAATTTATCGAAAATCAGAAACAAACTTGACTTATGTAGTTCACGAACTTAACAAAAAAGAAGAATTGAGTCTCAAGCTCGTATAGTTTGCGGACAGACAGACAGGGCTATATCGACTCAGCTCGTCGTCCTGATCAAGAATATATATACTTTGTGGTGTCTGTCACGCCTCCTTTGGCCTGATATACAATATTGTCAATTGCAAAAACTTTATAGACTCTTTTGTACTTTCTTAAAGTTCAGTGTCTACAAATTTATCCAAAAGACCCTACGCAGGAGAGTTATTCCTTTGTTGAAACTTCATGTATCTGTGAAGAACGCACCTCTTAGATACTTATTTCTACTCCATATTTATGGCTAGCTAATGTGCTATATTTCACAGCTAATTGCATATTTTACACAATGCTCATTTTTCTATTAACTTGTAAATTACTGCTTAATTCAGTCAGGGTAAATTTCTAGAGTAAGAATGGTTATGCCGTATCTATATCGTAGATCTACAAGCTGACTGTTTATGAGATTGTTACTGTTGTTAATGGAATGTGTATCAACACCTTGGCACAATCCATCAACCCTTAGTTATACATATGCACATATTTGCATTATTTAACATTACGCGTAGGGCCCGAGGCCCTGTCTACTGGTGTCTATGGCAATTAATGTGCAAAATATACCTCATTACAGATGCGTGGCCCAGAACCAATTTGCCAGCAGAAACCATCGCCAGTTCCTGTGGCTGGTGCGCGTCGAAGCGCGGAATAGCAGCGGGAAGACGTCGGTGGTTGTCTCGGAGACGCAGTTGCTGCCGGCATTTCAGAATGCCACACTCTATGTGCCCAGCGGTGGCATGTTGATGCTACAGTGTCGGGCCGTGGCAGACTATGTGCCCATCGACTGGTGGCTGCAGCACACCAACAACAGTTTGTCCCAGCTGAGAAACAACAGTGTGGCACTGGAGATTACAAATGTTACGATGAAGGAGCACGAGGGCTACTACATCTGCACTACGCCAACGGATAGGCAAACGTTTCGCGTGATTGTGACCAGTCCGCCGCGTATAGTCAGCACGTTGCCGGTTGAGGCCGGGTATATTAGTCACTCGATGACGTTTACCTGCCGTGCCGAGGGTAACCCACAACCCAGCATTAGCTGGTATCACAGCGCTGCTCCACTCAATAGTTCCTACACACGCTATATCATTGGCAATGAGTTGCACATACACTCCTTCGATCCGGAGGAGGAGGGCATCTATCAGTGCTTTGCACGTAATGTCGCTGGCGAGGATTCTGTCACCGGCGAGGTGCGCTTCAAGCGCCAGCCAGAGCAGACCAATCCCCTGGAGAATATACGCTGTTATCCGCACAGTTTTCACACTGTTAACCTGACATTCGATAGCCGCACCATGGAGGTGAGTAACCACCCTCTCTCCTCTGAGTATAAACAATAATTTATTATATTCTTTAGGCCATGTTTGTGGTGCACATTGTGCGCAGCAATCCGCATCAATGGAGCTCCTTTGCACCGATGAAACTCAATCACACATCGTTCGTTGTGATCTCAACTGGACTGCCCGTCTATCGTCCCTTTGCGCTGATCACACGCTTCCTCACCCCCACCTCAGAGGTACGCTCCGGCAACATGGTGCCCCAGCAGACGATAATGAGCTCACTACGTAGTCCACCCGTGGTGTGCTGCACCCAAGGATGTAAGTTGATGGTCGTTAGATGATGATATCAGTTGCTAATCCTATACTTTCATTGCAGTATTACTTCGCCTGGTGCATGTGGGCAACGATACGTTCGTCAAGTGGTCACAGGCTGAGCTGGACAACAAGAAGTACTTTATACTACAGTTCTCCATCAATCACACCCATCCACATCCAGCCCAGCTGCTCGATGCCACGCTGCACGGCACTGTCACACCCGTCGAGGAGAAGCCGGACGAAGTGCGTCGTCAGCTGAGAGTTATACAGCCGTTGAATAAATCCGCTGCTGCCACAGTGTTGCGCAATGCCGAGCACGAGGTGCTGGACAATGAGGTGGATGATGTCACGCTCGAAATGGAGGAGGACATCTTCAGTATGGTGGTGGATGCCAGTGTCACGGGCGTGCTGCTGCAACACTTTAGTCGCATCAAGATGCGTGTGCTGATCATAACCAGCGAGAATGAGTTCCTCGCCCAGGACTTTCGCTATGTACAGTGGAAGATTGTGAGTAGATTGTACTGTAGTGACAAGCGATGACTTGGTCAATCTATACATATTGTCATACGCATTGTCTAATCCGCATTTGTTGTTTCTGTTTACTTCATACAGATCGAGAATGGCACATCGGACCAGTCGAACATGTCGTTTCGTTTAATCACCGTGGAGTCACGCATGCTGGCCTTTCAGTTCGTGGAGAGCCTGAACGACACCTGCGTCTATGAGTGCCATCTTCACATACAGCTGCCGCTACGCAAACAGGATCCCAAGTGCAAGGAGCGCACCATAGTCAACTCGATGCTGTTGGTCAGTGACCTCAGTGCCAATGAGCGCTACAATTTCCACTTCTACAATTGCAAACCGCGGATTTTCTACGGCGAAATGGATGTACAGACACTGCCAGACCGTAAGTCTACCTAGATCTCTTCCCCATGCATTCTCTATATCATTTTGTATCTTGATCAGCGCCTGGCACCATCAGCAACTCGCACATAGTAAAGGACAATGGATTGAAGCTGCTGTGGGAGCCGCCAGTCTTCCCCAATGGGCGAGTGCATCACTACAATATACTCTGGACCCTGGGCAATGTGACGCACGAGGCGAATGTATTCGAGTGTCGCACCTGTTCCTACAAGGTAATCGTCAAGTCTTCCAATTCATTCATGTACTAATATTCCCCCTTTTACTTTGTACTCTCTAGTTCCCCAATGTCTCGGAGACAGACAAAATTCATGTGGCCGTACGAGTTGTTGGTGAGACCGGAGTGGGTGCTCCATTATATTTTGATCTGTACAATCACCGAATTATAAGGACCGAGACGAAGAACTCGAATCATGAAGTGTACAGCGGCATTGCCATTGGATCTCTGCTATCCACCATATGCGTCTTTGGCTTTGCCCTGTTCATCATCTTTCAGAAGCGTCGGTTCAAGGCACGCGTTCAGGGTCCCACACATTTGACCACGCCCACTGACATTAACTTTGGCAATCTGAGCAGTGCGTCCGGCATTCCGGGCGATAGTGCAGGCGGACTCAGTGGCAGCACATTGCAACAGGATTGCCATGAGATGCAGACGCTGATACCACGTTCGCGTTATCACATTGAACTGTTGCCAGAGCACACGCTGGAGTATCAGACGAGTACGGCGGCAGCAGCAGCAGCAGCTGTCACTCTGCCCAATGGCAATAGCATGGCACCAAATGCACGACGTGTGGAACAGGAGGAGCAGATGGAGCTGCGCATTGCGGGTGTGCACAATCTGTCGCAGTTGCCATTGTGCAGCAGTGACTCGCCAGAGAGCAAAACTCTGCAGGATGCAAAAGCCTTCTATATACCCTATCGACATACACCGCCCAATGCAGTTGCCATGCAGTCGACCAGCAGCGGCGGCAATGCCCATGTCAATGCCAATCATAAGCAAAGTTCCTCACTGAATGGAGACAGCAGCACACTGGAAGCGGCTGTGCCGCCCAACTCGCTGCCCCTGGTTGCCACAGTGCCAGGACTGGGCAGTGTGGGCACTCGTCGCAGCGGCAGTTTGAGCAGCAGCAGTGCCAGCTCAAGTAGCAACGGCAGCAAAAAGCAATTCCACACGAATTTCGCCAGACATTCCAATTCCAATGATGGCATCTGTCTGCTGGCTGAAGAGGAGTCGGCGGCGACGCTGACGCCCACATCAGAGCACGAGTATACGTGTGCCACGCTCACCAACGGTTTCAAGTTGCCCGCCGATATGACGACTAAGCAAATGCCAGCCAATAGCCACTACAGCAATAACAACAACAGCAGCAATAACCAAGAGCGGCCAACCATAGTTCCTGCCAATGGGCCAGAGAGGCATACCGTCGGCAAAGGTGCCAAGTCCATGGCCAAACAGACTTGGCCAGTGCCGCCGACGCCGCTGCATCGTCGAGCACAGGTCGATCCCAATGGCTGAGGAGACTGGGTCTGAGTTGGAGTTGGAGTCGGAATCGGAGACAAAGTTAAAAGTCTTTGTCGTTGCAGTTGTCGCCTCGCCAAGAGAAAGTATTTTATAGAGCACACACACCCAAACACACACACACAACTATACACATTCACAGCTCGAGACATTCCAAACATTATGGCTCAGTATATATATTTGTCAAATATACATTTCATAAATGTATCTATCAATTGTATAAGCAGCGTATTTATATAGTACACCTAAAACACACATTGAATTTAAGTTAAGCCTATGGATAATCCTTTATTTCTTGTTTGTTTTGCATGCGTTCGTTTTAATGGAGGCTAATTATAATTATTATTTGTTTAACATTTTCAACATTCAACAGAAATTATTGAAACTGCCGCAGTAGTCTATCTATTATACTATATGTAAACACATAGCCAAAAACTACCACAATACAAATGCAATAGCCCAGCTCACACACACACACTCACACACACACACACACACACTCACCCACATATGATAGTCACAAGTGTTCATATCAATTTAAAAAGAAATACATATATTTATACATAGAGAAAATAATTAATTTCTGCATTTTGTTTGTTTGTTTTATTGTTTTGTTTAACCAATATATCAAATGTACCTGATTATATTCATTTTGCATTTCGTTAAGCGCTTGTTTCAACACACACACACACAACCACACAGCCACACAGCCACACACCCACACCCACTTGATTGTATGCAAACAGATGATCCTTTGAACCGGCAGCTACACTTTGTATTAGATGTGTCTAACCCCATGACCAACTGTACCTCTGTTTGTATAAACAGCTAAACCACTAACAAATATAATTTCTGTATTGGCTCAGCTATAAAATGTGTGCTCGATTGTTAAACGGTGAGAAACGAATTGGAAAATTGTTATGAAATACACACCCACACCCATACACACACACCTACATTCCATTTAAATACAGACTTATAATAATACACACGAATTGAAGTAAAAGATTCTATATATATATTAAAAACTTTGATGTAGATGCAGTAAATGAATTATATGACGTTTAAGAACTGTAACGGTATACGTATTTAGACCTTAGTGCAATAAAACAAATCGATAACTCGATAACCATACGATCCATAAACCTAAACAAGAACAATGGCAAACAATAGTACCTTCCCACACATAAGCAGCAAATGCGAAAAGATACAACTGTTTAGAGTATTCTATTCCACAAAATAGTGCTAAATTACTAATACTAACCTAATGCTAAACTGTATGTAAAACTATCTTCATTTTCTGTATGCTCAGGGCACAATACTACTGTTTTTTAGTCGTTAAACCCAATCGAATTTGTGTTCATATGTAATCAAACCACAATAATGCAGCTGAGTCAGCACATACATAGTTGTAGATCATACAGAAGGTGTTCCAAATAATAACAAAATATTAACTTAACTTAAGATTACTATACGCCCATGTGTGTATAGCCTCTGATGCATTTCTGTTTTGAAAATATTCCGATATATGAACTCGAAATTCCTAAAAACTAAAACACTTTAAACGTTACAAAATTACAAAATGAAAAAGAAATATATTACTACAAAATATTATGCAGCAAAACGCAGAAAATTTATGTATTAATACATTTTATAAATTTAGTGTAAGAATTAAATGTTAAAACACAAATGGACGAAGTGAAATTATGAAGGCGAAAAGAATAATAAAACTGCGATTGTGATCGCTGTGTAAGTGGATGTGATAAATGTTTAAATTTAAATTATTTAAGCGCGAAAACAATAAAAATGAACATTATTATAATTAAATACTTTACGACTTTGGCATAGGTTTTGGCTACAATAAATTGCATTCGGCAACTATAATAAGAGTCCACTAAAATCATAAGCAAGTAATTATGTTCTTAACTGTAAACGGTAAACTGTATCTGTATCTGTATCTGTCGAAAGCCAATCCTAAATTCAATTTCAACTAGCGCTAGTTTGAGTTTTAAGTCCTAATTCCGTATACCTCATTAGTAGAGTGCAACTGTGTATGTAACTAAATTGATCGAATGTGTCGAATGTATATTGTTTTACTCGATTCTCCAACAAAATTGCTTGAATGCTGAACGAAATGGATGTAACAAAATAATAAAAAACGAATGTATTTTTTATGTAATTTATATGCAGGCGAAATATTATAATATTGTATGTAGAAAGTAAAGTAATTTGTCATGCAGCAATGATCGCGGCTACAGAGTCTAATTAAATATATAACAATGATATATATACATATATATAAATGCACGTGTGAACAGTAAGGATGCATCCTTAATTATTGGAAAAGAACATATTAAAACTAAGATATGACAACAAAACCAATTCCATTTTCTCGGCATTTTTATTTGAAAACATCAAATGTGGCTTCTTTATATAGTATTTTACATCGAATCTTAAGCTTAGGTTTGGGGTATGGTACAAATATCATATGCGCAAATATCAATTAAATTCCTTAAATCTTTCTGTCGTTGGTATCATGTAGTATCAGTGGTCATTATAAGCATATATATCTGTATGCGTATTGGAGAGGTTTCTCTACCCTGCAGCCTATGCAAGTTATTCATTTGATAAGCGAAGCGGAAGTCCTGCTGTCGCCATTTTAACAGTGCTGCAGGGCATTTGATGGATTGGGATTATTATATTTATTTTGTACAGCTATCGTAATATCTGTGCATCAGTAATAAAATGATCACATCACAATTAATTGGACAAATGATCACAATTGAAATTTGCCATACTTGAACTCTTATGGGGTATATTATGTACATGAACATACATACAGGTGTATATCACATATTATCGTCATATAGTAATTTTTACGTGTTAAATGACATGCTTAAACGCATCGGTAACAATAACATTTTACTCTTCAAAAGCAAAACATGACAATGATTATTAAATTTAAAAACGAGAAATTCCATAAAACACTAGTGTACAAAAGAAAAGTTATTCCATAAGGTACGCATAACTAACGAGCAACTTGTAGCTGCCATATTATTCACATATCGTTTCCAACTGATTGAGGTACATCTAGAACACCTTCTTAATCATTTTTACAAGTTCCTTGTAGAGAATGCAGTCTCTACTGCGAGGTTTGCAAATCTCGCGGTGATCCAACCGTATGCCACACACCTCTCCGAATCCAGGATCTGTAATAAAGCCCAGCATGAGATCAGGTTAAAGTGAATCCTTCGGGTAATACTCACCAGCAGAGTCCACACCAACTATACGCAGATAAAGCACTGACATCAGTGTGAGAGCTGTTTCCACAAAACTGAATACCTCAATCTTCAAATGGCCCAAATTATAGAGTGCAGCGAATCGTCGATGCAAATCTAGCAAATATTTGTTATCTGTGAAAGGGAAAAGATATTTAGTTTTATATCTATACAAAGTATGGGTTTCAGTTACTCTTCTCTATCTCGAGCAGTTCCACGGAGCGTGATAGCAGCGGCGCCTTGATGGAAGCCAAGTGTGAGCCACGATGTGGCACAGAGTAGAAAAAGCAGCCTCGTGCTGAGAGCCACAGTGGTCTCATTGCCGGACGACCGCATTCCCAGGCGTCCACTATGAGCTGCTTGATAAACAGGCCACCCTTGGAGTGGCCCACATATACAATGGGATGACCATGGCCGACACGGTGCTGTATCAGCAGCTCGGCCATCTCACGGGAACGTTGTATAATGCCGGAACGTGACTCCTTGCGCTTCCACAGGGGACGCCAGAGATACGGGTCTGTTGTATAGTTAACAGCAATGACGCGAACACCCGGACAGTCCAGAGGTAACCAGTCGCCGGGCCAGCATTTCGAGTAGTTTGGATCATTTGGCGATGGCTTACTCTTGCTAGCCGGCTTGCAGGGCGTTGACTCGGCACTGGGATTGAAGCTATCATTGGTCTCGTCCTGCAGCATGGACTCCAACTCCACCTGCAGCTGGCGACTGTGGTCATGCATGCGCAGACGGAATGTGGGAAAACTATACTCGATGCCCTCGCATATCTGTATATCCTCCGGTTCGCCACACACATAGGCATAGCTGATGCAAAGAAACGTAGACTGTTAGAATATCTCTACACTATTATCTTCAAATACTTACTCTTCGTCGTCATCGCCATCGGAGGCACTGAAACAGTGTGCTTGTGGCTCCAGAGTCTTCTGCATCTCTGCTTGCAGCCAGGCTTGGTCCATGGCCGAGTTGGTGTCCAGGTGACGCTTGTTTTTTAGAGAGAACTTGGCGCGTTTCTCTCGCGGTGCAGGATGCACTGCAGCACTGTGCAGATGGCGTGGTCGCTTGGGTGGCCGCACAGGTGGGCGTGGTGGTCGATCGAACTCCACTGGCTGTCGCTCGTTTTGCCAAAGTCCCTGCTTCCATGTATTCACCAGGGATCCATGCAGGCCATGGATAAGCACAATATCCGCCCTTATGGGAGTGCCCGGCGGTGGTTCGGCCAGTATATTGAGCGTGCAAAAGGCGCTGGTGGTGCTCGCCAGGCTATAAGGTGGTGTCGAGGGTGTCGAGGGTATGTTGAAGATGGGTGATGTCATAGGCGTTGTGGGAGTGGTCAGCATATCGGGCAGACTTTCCAGACCGTCCTGAGATTTGCGCAACTTTAACAAATTGAGCAAAGGCCCCAGACGATTAGAGACTGTTAATGAACAAATTACAGGGTATTTAGAATACAATGCTGCGGATTAGGTCACACATAATATGAAGCACACTTATCTATGACAACTGTAAGCACTTACCCTGCACAGCGGATAAGTTCATTGATATGGTATTGGCAGCAAAGGCAACCAAGTGGGTCAATGCCTGACGACTGGAGGCCAAGTTTTGTAGCACTCTCAGCATGCGTACATCCCGTATACCCTTAATGCCACGGGCCAGCCCATTGGCCAGAGGAAGCACTAGACGCACTAGGACACCAAGCACCACCCGCACGCTGCCATTTCGATTGCTGCCCCTAAAGGGAGGGAGTATAGAAATTGCTAAGTGTTCTAATCAAGTGGACACGAGTGTAGCTACTTACGGCTCAATGAGCGCACCCGCACTGGATGAGCGCACCAAATCGCTGACCGTCTGCTCCTCCTCCTGGCGATCGATCTCCAGCTCATTGCTGTTGCTAACTGCATGATCCACTGTCTCCTTTGTGTTCAGTGCCCCCTCGGCTATACTCATCGTGGCAATGTCACAGACGTAATGTTCATCGATTGACTGAAGATATAAGCCACTGTTGTTGCTGTTGCTGCTGCTGCTACTGCTGATGTTGTTGCTCTTGTTATTGGCTTCTTTGTTTTCAAGGCTGAACTCGACACAGGCCTGACTGGCTTTGGATAACATTGCTCCGACAACTTATTATTTTGCTTGAGTTGAGCAGACGGTTGCCTAGCTGAATTCCAATTAGCGCAGATTTAGCATAATTTACCCAAACTGAAAGCAAATCCAATAAACTTGATGAAATGCTCAAGTTGTAAATTCTAGGTTTGAGCTTAAATCTTTACATTAATCCGTAGCAACTATCTGGGAAAAATATCTACAGCTCTCTAGTAAACAAATGCTCTGACAGCAAATGTTTAGCTATAGAATTTAGCTGTAAATACATTTTATTTGTTTTTACATAGCTTAAAGTCAACGGAATAGTTTAGTCTTTTTCTTTGGGCTAGAAGAAGGGAGATTGTTCTTTAAAAAACACATAAAAACATAAACAAACCACAAATGAATCCACCACACTTTACGAATAATAATAATAAAAACATATTTTTTGTTTCAACAAAAATTAAAATTAAAATTTTAATTTCAATAAAATACTAAGGTACATAATAAGAAAACAAACGGGCGGGCTACAGTCGGGCGCAACCGATAACAGGAGTATTAACTGTGCATCAGGTGATAACAATAGCAGCACAAATGCTACTATACATACTTATATGTAGTTTGCACACACATGCGAACCCAAAAAGTCATACTTCCTTTTATACTGGGTCAGACATACTGTTCTGTTTTTACCGCAATATCTCTAGTGCTTACTATCCGCACCACTGCAATTCACAGCATAGATAAAGAGTTTCCTGAGTCATGTAACCTGATTGCAGTTCTAAAACTGTAAAATACACTAATTCCTCCTTTGTGTAAACAAAAGCCAAAACGCGTATTCATATTCACATGCGTACAGACTAACAGACACACCTCGCCTTGCGTCTGTTCGAAGCGCCTGCCGGGAATGGACTGATAAAACAAAAGCGCAGCCAACTGATCAGCCACTCTGTTTTTCTCTTCCCCTTTGATTTCGACTTATTGCTGTATAGTAAGAGCATTGAACAGCAAAGCACAGGCACACACACCAATACACTTATACCGTACAATGCACTCTCTGTATAAGACTCGCTAACGCTCTCCACAATTGTAGTATTGCAGATGCATGTGTATGTGTGTATATGTGCACTTGCATTAGCTCACACACGAGCGGACTCAATCGCCTCCCCACAAGTTTCATTCAACTCAGCTGGATGCAACTTGTTCGGGGGAGTCGCCTCTGTGAACGTATCGAACAACCACCTCCCATAACATCTTTCTGCATTGGTATGATGATACGAACTAGGATCTTATTTATTTCGTCGTGTATGTACAATGTTCGCAGGCAATCGTGAGCTGAGCTCAAATCATAAAGACTTGAATATACATACTTGTATTCAAAGGTAGAAGTCAATACTCAAATTTGAAAAAAGAGAAAAGAATTCAGACTAAATCGATTGTAGAGGTCCCTGTACTTTACCTTTGCCTCTGCTAACAGGAATTGGATTCTGGGCTTGCATGTTTTTCTACAAGGTACATCTTCTATATATATAAAGTAGTTCGTTCTGACTGAGTGACTGACTGACTGACTGATCATCAACGCACAGCCCAAACGGTAAGATATAGCGACCTAATTTTTTCGCAGAATGATTGCTTATGACCCTTAGATGCACGTTAAGAGCTGAAATCTCCTAACCCCCTCCCCCTTCTAAACGCGAAGAGCAACTTTAGCCACAATTTTAAAGATAAAAACTTGCGGCTTAAGTTATAAGTAGCTATTGGCTACCTTAATCTATTCTGAAAATTTCAGCTCAATTGGACAATAAAGAATGGAGTTATTCGATATTAAATTATTCAAGATTATTTAAGATATTCAAGATACATATGTTTATATAGTATATGCAAGTGTTATTCCTGCTGTTGTTGTCTGCTGATGCAAAGGTAACGCACAGGGGCTTGCTGTCTATTGGGCACGACTGTAGTCATCCCAAAATAATCCGAATTTCCAAAGTAAATGGTCTTTAAAATAAGATTGAAATACTTGGCATACTAACAGTTAAGAATTGAACAAACATAAAATAAATAAGAAAAAAGATAGCCAATAAAATATTTAAAACAATTCGATCAGAAGTAAGTACATATGTATATATAAGTATATAAATATGCATATAAATTTATTGACATGCATATTATTGAGCATTGAATATGTATTTAAATCGAACGCCCACAGATTGGAATGAAAAGTTATCCCACTTAATTGAATGATACGAATTAGCCCGAGTTTAATGCCGGGCCAGGTCAATTTTTATGACAAGTGTATAAGCCAAACATCAGTCGCACGTCAATTGCGTTTAAATATCATTTCATGTCTGAAATCCAATTAGATAACCCCGCGAAACATACGTCAGAGCAATGCGCATAATACTATTTGCATTACGTTAGTTGTTATGCCGTACAGTTACAGGCAAAAGGTTCAAGTTGAGGGTTGTTTCATTCGCTGCCACAAGTGGCATGCAGCGGCTATTATGTGCAGCAATTGTTAGCGCTAAAAATATATTGAAATACCAACACACAATAGACTGCAAATAACTGTGTGGTATAATAGGAAGGAAGGAAGTTAAAAAGCAAAGATAGACTCCAGTGACAGGCTTATATTTAAGTCTAAAGGCAATTCCTATAGTTATTGTGAGATGAATAAATGATGATGAGAAACTGTAAATCAATGTTACTATTAATACACTGTCCAAACGGGTTGAGGTTGTGTCGTAATGCATTTGGCTCAGTATCAAGTGTAATACTATGCGCCACACGAGGCCCTCAAGCATTAAGTGGTTTTAGTTCTTATAGTACATAGACGGCAGTAAGATAACACTCCACTTAATTGTGGAAAAATACTATGCTTCTCTGCCAAAAAGTATCTATTAGCTTACATTATTGCGATTGGTATTCCTCTGGTTGCTAAACGCGTCTTTCTCTGGGAAATAAGTGATAGAATAGGAAGAGATAACATATAATAAATTTCATCGGCTGTTATCGGATTGAGACAACAACTTTATTGTGTCTATTTAATTAGGGGAATGGCTTTCCTTAGCCATTTGCTTATTACTTAGTTTTTTTTATAACCTAAGCTCATTTCGATTAGATTAATCGCAAAGCTATAAGACGTGCCAGATAATACAGTTTTTGATTAATTAATACCCAAAGAAAGCCGCATAGATCTAAGGTGCCTGATTGTACCATATGTATAAATAACTGTTGCTCCTTATCGTTAGACTGGCTTAAATGCATTAATCAGCCGTAAGATTGTCCTAACTACCAACTGCAACAGGCCAAGTCACTGCTTGGCTTAGTGGCAACAGGGCGTATACGTTCGTTCGATGCATGCACACATTACTCAGCCGCCATGTGGACTTTGCACTGCAGTCGCTTGCTACGCGACGCTTCTTTATCGTCGGTCGCACTTGCAGTGCTTTTTATTGTTGTTGCTGTCTTTTATCACAAAATACTGCGTAATAGGGCCACTAGGCAACTGCACTCAAGGCACAATGTTACAATTGACAGATAACTCAGTCGTGCATTGCGAGACACCCTGTACGAAGAAAGGAATTCGACTGCAGCCAAGGCAATCTATCTTTTTGTCTAACATTGCATAGTAGCTTATGGCTGATTGCATTTTATTGGCTGATTGTTGCCGTTGATATTTTGTTCGCTTTTGCATAATTGTTGGCAACAATAACTCGCTAAACTTGGACGCCATGTAGACACGAAAGCAAGTGGAAAATGATATGGTAATTAAATGATCGCATGTGGCCGACACGTGGGCGCCAAGTGGCAGTCGTAGAGTAACTAAAGCAATAATAATGAATCTCTTTTCACGCTGAATTGCGATCAAGTTCACCCCTCCCCTTCAGCATCGGATATCGACACCCACGCACAGTGGATCATTTTCGAAAGTCAGCAGGCAAAAACAAATAAATAACAAGTGATATAACAACGATATCAAACAATTGTAAACAATTCACAAAGATAAGTTCAATGACCAAATATACAGAAGGGAACATAAAACTATATAAACTGATAAGAGCGAGTGACTACACTTCCATCTCATATGAATATTTAAACCATTTTTGGTGCGGAAGTCGCATGTCATTAATGTATGCAAATCTGCTTAAAAACCTATTTAAAAAATAATTTAATTTTTAAATTTATTTCACAGCTATGCTCAGTCGGCAACAAATACTTAGCAAACTAGTTCTATAAAACCTGCTACTTTTCCACTTATGCACATAGCTAGTATCTACATCTGCTCATACATATGAATATGTGTATACATTTGCAGATGTATGTATCTATAGGCTTTTTTTAAAGTGCTGATACGTCGATCTTTGCTATCATGGTCTGCCGTTTTATGTATACAGTATATTGGAAATTTTCCACGTTCCACACGGCCTATTTCATAAATCAGATAAATGGTATAAAAAAACCAAGTTCTTCAGATATATGGAACATACATATTGTTTGGAATGTTCATAATTTGGACACTACTTTCGCAATCTCTTTTTATTTCTATCAAGTTCTTAACTTGTGGCTGGCGCCATCTAGCGCAGGGTAGTGTGTTAATGGCAGCACGTGCTTGGGAACTCGCACACTCGACTGAGATCCGAGGCAAATTTATGAGGGTAAACGTGACTCGGTCGCACCCTAACCGGCAAAAAGTTATAGAGACGTTACAGTAATGGGTTGTAAAACACCATAATATAAGTTGGAATACCATTAGATACGCAGCACTCAAAACTAAGCGCCGAATGGACGCTGACTGGGGACTAGGCATTAGCAACACGCGCGCTGAGCATTAACATTGGACGAGGAAGAACAAAAGAAATGAAATAATCATACACCTGGGACCCGCTCATGCCACTCGACTGTAGCATGACAACATTATGAAAAGTGGATGAAGTTGGTTTATCAGCGAACAGCTGTACAGCTCTGCCCAGTTGAATAACAAATCAAACTATGTGCTGTATATAATGTATGTATGTAAACAGCATATCTGCTCAATTGACTTGTGTACTACACACACACACTCACACACACCCATTCGAATCACACGCATAAGCAATTGATTTAATTGCGCCAAACAAGCGCCATGCCCCCACCCTTGGCTGTTAATGAACTTACAAATTGTGACAACAAATTTAGTTTAAATTTTGCACTTGCAAATTGAAGTGATTTGTTAGGAGAAACACCTGTTTGACGATTATTTACATTTTATCAGCTGTCGAGTGGACAACTGCTAGCACAATGGAATAATTTGTGGCACTGTTGTTCTAGTTGTTTTTGTTACTACGCAACAAGCGTGTTTGTTGTTGCTTCTGTGGCAGCGGGGGAGGAAGCCAGATCGAGCATGCACATAAGATTTTCTTGAGATTTGTCAGGGGACTTTAGAAACTTACATACATATGCTTGTATGAATACACTATGTACTGCGTATGTACAGTGGCTACAACAATAGCGTACACTCACACTTACACTCACGGCGAGCACAACAAAAGCTTTTCCGCAACGCCACCGACAACAACGCGTCCGAAGCGTTCCAACGCTCAACAGCAACTATTCATTTTACAACCACTACACATCTACAAATATCTTACACAAACAAATACATACTAACATACATACATGCACACGCACACATTATCTATGACTGTCAACAAAAAAATAAGTTGCCCTGCCGTTGCTAGCTCAAGCTTTTCAATGTTGAGAGCGCAAACAAAGAGAACGGCCTTCCCCACAAAGAGAGAGCGCCTGATGTGGTAGAGTTGCCAGCTTGTTTAAAAGTAATGGCGCCAATTTATTTATTTCAAATCATTGTGTTTTTTCTTTAGCAGTTAAACATATGAAAATATATGTTTGTTACAAATTTCTTTGAATCGTTGGATAATTCAAATTACAAAATACGACGCCTGACCCGCGTCTCAGCCGCATATGTATGCTGACTGTTATCAAAAATGTTTGCCACCATAACGTTGCATTCAACGCAATTAGTTAGTCCAAAAGTGTGTCCTTCGACTGCTCAAGACGATGACGAGGAGTCTGAGCTGCTGTCGCTGGAGCTATCGCTGCTGCGGCCATGTTTGCGACGTCTTGCTTTCTTTTCATCGATAACCTCATAGCTGGGCAGCGTGGAGTTGCTGGAGTCCGAGCTGCTGCTGCTAGTGCTGCTTGTCTCCTCAATTACGGCCTCGATTTTGCGTGATTTCCTTTAAAAAAAGATCATATGAAATCAACACATCTTAGTGCATGGCTGAGTCTCACCTACTTTTTATCAGCCTGTTCGGCATTTTTACTTCTCTTCTGTTTCTTGGCATTCACTATGTCGCAGTCGCTGGGGGAACTGCTGCAGTTGCGCTTCGATTTCTTGGACTTTTTATCCTTGGTGGCCTTGGTGGAGTACAGATTCTGCGAGCTGGCAGTGGAGTACCCTGTATCTTTGCGTTTGCGTTTTTTTCTAGACAAAAAATGTAATAAGAAATGTTATTCTTAATGTGTTTCCTCTTCGTACATACTTGTCCTTTTTGCCCTTTTTCTTTTTGCTATAAGAGGCTTCTGGTTCAACGAAATCTCGGTCTTTGGCTCTGGAATGGGTTTCAATTAATTGGAAATTTATTTGACATATTGATTACCCACTTCTTGATTTTCTTTTTGACATCCCCTCCACGTTCGTTGGATATCATATAGATACTGTTTTGATCGGCATCATGTACTCGCCGGCGCGACTGATACTGCCGGGCTTTGGCCATGCGGCTCTCACGTCGATTCTTCCAGAACTCGGCGTTAACCACATAGAGGCGATAGAGCTGAAGTATAATCACCAAGGAGTTCTTACAGGTGAAAAACACATTCATATAGTTGATGATTCGGTATTGAAATATGATGAGCAGGCGGAAGGTCAGAAAGGGCGCATCCTGCAGGATGACGTTGAGAACAATGCCTAAAGGAGATGGGAAATACATCTTTTATAACTATAGCGTTATACTATAATTCACTCTATACCCCAGACATCAATGCCACAGCAGCAATTCTGGCAGCAGTCCGTATGTCTGCAAGATAGGAAATAAAATAGCGAGCCAGGAATTTGCGAATATTTTCAAGTTCAACTCACTCCTCCTTATGATGGGAGCCGCTGCCCCTCGGTCGCCTGCCCCTCGTGGCGGACAGTACAATGGTGAACTGCATTAGGCTCCAGGACCAAATGCCCAACGTGAGATAGACGAGGAAACCGATTTTTGCTATCGAATCATCCTTGTACGAGTCAAAGAACTCAATGATATCCGCCGCAGTGCCAATATACACCAGGAGCAGTTGACTGAGCTGATCGCGTGTCAGGTCCCCCTTGGGCAGCAGCCAACGTCCCACAATCAGGATCAGCATGAGGAACTGCTCGATTAGTGTTGTCCAAGTGTCTGGGTGCATCTTGAAATTGATACCAGCATCATCCAGCAGATCTGCCACTGGCCCCATGGCACTGTTGTTTGCGCTACTGTCAATCATGGCATTGCTGGAACTCGTATTCGATATGGGAGCATTCATTATCCTCAGACGTCGCTCGATTTTATCCAGCTCAAGGAGCCAAATTGCCGGCACAATGCTGCTCAAGTATAGAAAAACTGATGGACAGAACCTGTAATGCAGGAGGTGGAAAAGGGGGAAGAGGGGAAGTAGAGTGTGAGTAGACAACACAACACAACACATAAAAGGCGAATGGCCAAAACAAACAACAAGTCGAAAGGTAAACAAAAGGTAGTGAAAGACACAGACTAATATCCTGGTGCGTTGTGGCCCACAAAGTGAAATTCCATTAAAGTTTTTACTACTACGGCACGTGGGTGGGAGTCCGGAGGAGTGGTCGCGGTTATGGTTACATTCACATTTACGGTTACAGGCCACATTCACATTGTCTTAAGGGTGGTGAACAGACACACTCGCACACACACAGGCACACACATTAAACACATGATTTCACTTTTAATTGAAAATCAAAACTCGAACATGACGTCAGCATCAGCAGATTTTTGTTTACATTACACCATACATTGACCTCAACCACACAAGTCTCTTATCAGCAAATATCTATCATAGGGAGTAGGATGATATACTAGCTTACCAGCGCCACTCTTGTGTCTTTTTGATCATTATGGTAAAGATGCCCTCGAGCAGCAGCAGCAGTAGTGGGCCACATAACGTCCAATAGATAATTTCCTTCTTAAAAGTGGTAACCTGCCAGATGGCTAACAAACTATGGGCACCGAATATAATCCTCGTGAGAATTGCCTTGATTGTTGATATTATCTTAGCCATGATCACATCTCTTCCCTTATCCCGGATTAACTAAATAACCGTTAGCTGCAGCCACTATTCAGTTGCCAGCAGCAGCCGTATAACTTCAGCACGAACAGCACGCAGCGATGAGCCAAACGCAACTAAATTGACTGACAGCGAAAATCGTTAGCCAAATGCTTTCATTAGATGTTTAAACGCTTTTTAAGAAATTAAGGACAACGCGAACGCGCGATTTTGCTCAATGAACTCAGGTGGTAGTTCGTTGAAACCGAATACTAACACACAATACCAGACACACAAGTGAATTTATATACCCACATTTCATTGCAGATACATGCTCACAGTTGCAAATGCATTAGTGCATTCCTCTTCACTTTGCAATGTGATTCACATATATATTTTTTAAAATATATGTGAAGTACATAATGTAATTAATAAACTGTTTACATTATTTTAACTATAGTTTATGCACGTTATATAATAACTTAGAAGCTGTGAATTTCTTGCATTAATTCCTTTGTTTTAAATTGTTTTGCTTTACTTCTTGAATTTTTAAAATGAGCACTACGCGCCAAATGCAGAAAATAATGTTCACATAGCGTTGCCAGACAGTCAAATAACGTTCTAAATATCGAAAGTCGAATTGCAACTACAACGTTATCGATTACGAACTGGGCAATCGATTATCGACGTAAAGAGCTAATTTAAAAAAAGGTCCCAAAAATTAAAAGCGCAAATTTTGGCTCCAAAACGCCAAGGGTGGCAGCCGTACAGCTGATCCAAAACAAAACAAAACACGTGAAAATTTATTTAATTGCCCAATATTGGTAAAACTGTCGATAATGGAATCTTCAACTGAATCTTCAGCTACCTCGGATTGCGAAGCAAGTGGAGATGAAGAAACACTGGTAAATTTACTGCTACCGAATGGGTTACACATTATATTTATTAAAAACTCTTTTTGCAGACTTCAATTCGAGATGATCTTAAAGGTATGTCCTTTGAGGAGATAATGCAGCTAAAAGAACAATTAGGTGCAAAGGTCTACAAAGAAGCTGTACTAGGTTGTAGTGCTGCAAAAGTAAACCGTCCAAAAGTAAAACCATCCAAACGCTTAAATAAAAATCGGCCCCGTGAAATGGGCACAAAGCGACAGGTTCCTTTCTTGGGCGACGAATTACGAGGTCAGCGTAAAAAGGAAACTAAAGTGCGAGATCCGCGATTTGACGAAAGAGCTGGGGAATATTACGATGATACATTCAAGAAAAACTACAAATTCATTACGAAAATACGCGAGAAAGAAGTGGACCATCTGAAGAAAAAACTGGGAGATGTGCAGGAAAGCGAGGAAAAGGAGGAAATAAAGCACACAATGCAAAGGCTTATAAACACAAATGTTGAAGCTAAAAAGTGGCATGAAAAGCAACACATACTAAATAAAGAACGACAGGAAATACAGAAAGCACACAATGAGGGACGGGCACCTCATTACCTTACAAAGAGTAAGCTGGGTATAAACAATTAAACGCAATTACTAATTCTAAAACATTTTGCAGAGGAACGACGGGCCAAGGATCTAGTAGCGCAGTTTGAGCAGCTCAAAGGTACAGGAAAACTCAACAAACACCTGGAAAAACGTCGGAAAAAGAACGCTGCCAAGGATCGCAAACGTATTACAATAGAATAGGTATAGGTATCTTAAATAAAATGTATATTAACAATTACAAGCTCTTTTTTATATAAAAAACAAAAGAAAATTAGCCAGTCCGTAACATCTTTGCCTCGCGTTTCTCTTGTAATTCTTTCCGTTGCGCCTCAACAATATCTTTCCGCTCTTCAAGAAACTTTGAATATTCCGTGGGATCCAAGTCGCGCACAATTTTGATGCCACATGTGCGTGCAATACCAATGAGCATTTCACACATTTGCTAAAAATATAAATAGAAAATCTTAAAACATATGTTTTAATCGACCAGAGCATTAACGTACCTGCATTGTAAGCAGAGCATTTGGTGGATCTTGCATCTTTATTGCAGCAATCTCATACAAATGCTTTAGGGTAATCATACCAGCGACCTCATGACCCGGCGTCATTGTGCCCCTTTGGATACCCGCCGCCTGTTTTAGGAAAAAAGTTGCCGGTGGGTGGTGTATTACCAGGTCGTAACTACGGTCGCTGTTCATTGATATGCGACATGGCAGTGGTACACCTTCCTTCATTTCTGCAGTTTTCGTGTTGAAGTCTTTGCAAAATGCAGCTATGTTTATTGCACGCTGAAATCAGAAGAATAAGATTAGAGCTTTTGACCGGTGTGGCTTTCGTTACTAACCTGACCAAGCATAGGACCAAGTGGCGGCCCTGCAGCTGCCATGCCAGCGGGTATATTTGTTCTCAATTTTGTTGTATGCGTTATACGATCCACCGTCTTCTTCATTGATTTCAGTTTACCTGCTGCTTTCGACATTTTAATTGATTAAATTCACAGATTCTAATATTGACAAATGTTATGCAAAGATGTGTGAAATAGGGTTGCCAATGGAATTTCAATTATTCGATATATACGCATTCAACCAGCTGTTGACTGAATACTGGTACTATTGATAAATATCTTAGTAGTTTAGCCAAGTTTACAACCTAAAATAACCAACACACCAATATGCGAAAAATGCACTAACTTTGCCATAAAAACGCCAAGTGTGGCAACCGTCACAATTACTGAAAAGATTGTTTTGGGAATAGAAAAGAAGCCGAATATATTTAATTCAATAATTAACAAACAAGGCAACTAAAGGAATAATCATGTCTATTGAAATTGAGTCGGCAGAGTAAGTATTGAACTGTGATTAAGATTTTAATTATTACAAACTGATTATTCTGTGATCTTTTGCAACTTATACGCAGCGTGATTCGATTAATTCAGCAGTATCTGAAGGAATCTAACTTACTTAAAACGCTGCAAACTTTGCAAGTAAGTATAGAGATAACACAATAACAGCTGTGACACAATAAGAATGTTTTATTTTACAGGAAGAAACTGGCGTCTCACTCAATACAGTGGACAGCGTCGATGGGTTCGTTCAGGATATATCAAATGGCCATTGGGACACAGTGCTGAAGGTAACGCAATCGCTAAAGTTGCCTGACAAGAAGCTACTCAATTTATATGAACAAATCGTTCTGGAACTGATAGAGCTTCGAGAATTGGGTGCTGCACGTTCGTTACTGCGCCAAACTGATCCAATGAGCATGTTGAAGATGCATGAACCAGAGCGCTACATACACTTAGGTGAGCATCTATATATTATATGAAGATTAATACGTGACCAACAGTTTACTTACAGAGAACATGTTGCAGCGGGCATACTTCGATCCGCGCGAGGCATATGCGGAAGGCAGCAGCAAGGAGAAGCGTCGCGCGGCTATAGCGCAGGAATTGAGTGGGGAAGTGCATGTGGTGCCCTCATCTAGGCTACTAGCATTACTTGGTCAGGCGCTGAAATGGCAACAGCACCAAGGTCTCTTACCTCCTGGCACTACTATCGATTTGTTCCGCGGCAAAGCAGCCATGAAGGATCAAGAAGAAGAAATGTATCCAACACAACTGTTTCGGCAAATCAAATTTGGTGAAAAGTCACACGTGGAGTGTGCGCAGTTCTCCCCAGATGGACAGTACCTAATTACAGGCAGCGTAGATGGTTTTCTGGAAGTGTGGAATTTTACCACTGGTAAAGTACGTAAGGATTTAAAATACCAAGCACAGGATCAGTTTATGATGATGGAACAAGCCGTACTAGCACTGAACTTCTCGCGCGACTCGGAAATGGTTGCGTCCGGCGCTCAGGATGGACAAATAAAGGTCTGGCGCATCATCACTGGACAGTGTCTTCGCAAGTTCGAGAAGGCACACACCAAAGGCATCACTTGTCTGCAGTTCTCCCGTGACAATAGCCAAGTTCTTAGTGCTTCGTTTGATTACACTGTGAGGTTGCATGGGCTCAAGTCCGGTAAAATGCTTAAGGAGTTCAAGGGACACACGTCCTTTGTCAATGAGACTACATTCACCCCTGATGGTCACAGCGTCCTTAGTGCATCCTCCGATGGCACTGTTAAAGTCTGGTCACTGAAAACCACTGAATGTGTGGCTACCTATAAACCACTGGGCAATGAACTGGCCGTTAACACGGTGCTCATACTGCCCAAGAATCCAGAGCACTTTATCGTTTGCAACAGATCCAACACTGTTGTCATTATGAACATGCAGGGACAAATTGTAAGATCATTCTCATCTGGTAAACGCGAAGGCGGCGCATTTATCTCTGCAACTCTTTCGCCCCGTGGCGAGTTCATCTACTGCGCCGGGGAGGATCAGGTGCTATACTGTTTCTCAGTCTCCTCTGGCAAACTGGAGCGTACTTTAAATGTAAGTGTAATGCACTAACGGTAAACTGATCTGACAATAATCTCTGAAATTCTTTTATGTTTATAGGTGCATGAGAAAGACGTGATTGGTTTAAGTCATCACCCACACCAGAATCTTTTAGCCAGCTATAGCGAAGATGGTCTACTCAAGTTGTGGAAGCCATAAGTTGAATGCGCGTTCTTTATTCATAGTCATACTAAGTTTTATTTAGTATCATTTGTACCCGTCATAATGCATATATATAATGTAACTCTGTGTCAATATAATGCATGCATTTGCTGAGAGAGTTTTGCTCAGTAGATTCACATGAGGGCATGTACCCAATATCGTCAATCATGTGCTCATCAAATAAATTGGCTCTAATTAGGAATTATTCAAAACCAACCAGCTTTTGCTATAATCTGCAGCTTACGTTCCAATTGCTGCTCACATTTGATTTAGACAAGCAACTGCGCTCAACTGATTCGGTTGTGCACTCCGTGCGGCACCATGAGAAGTGACGAGATAATTGACAAAATACGCAACAAACTAAAGCAGTCGGATCCTGCCAACCGCACCATAGTCAACAAATTTCAGTTCAATTTCACGGATGCAGATGGCCATCTTATAAAGAGCATGGGTGAGTCAGTCGCAAACGGTGTGCTTGCGTTTCCTGCTGACCATCTCACTACAGTTTTCGATTTCAAAGCTCTGGATATATACGAGGGTAATGCCAGCGATGCTGAAGGTAGAGTAACTATAGCAGACGACGACTTCTATTTAGTGGGCACTAAACAAACGACCTTTGAACAAGTATTGCAGCAGGAAAAGGCAACCATAGATGGCAATACAGACGCCATCAACAAAATGCTGGAAAAGTTCCGTTTGAGCTCTTCAAATTGATTACAATTACCATTTTTATTTTACTATTTAGTGCACAGTTTATTTGCTTTTTTCTTTTTTAATTTATGTAAAAAATAAATAAAAACCAAAAAATTAGATGACTTCCTTTTGGGATGATCCTCAGCTGGCACTCGAGCTCGAGAGTGCATGCTCCCTATTGGGTCTGCCGCTTTTCTAGGGTATAACAAGCCGTTGCAAGATAAGTGTGACAGAGTTTAAAACTTGTTATCTATTTATTTGGTTTAGCATTCATTTATTTAATTACCTTTATTTATATTTAATGTTAACATGGAATTGTTTTTGTAGGTGTTGTTGCTCATTTTATTTAAAATTTGACTTTTAATCAACTATCTTTTGTCTAAAGCGCAGCGTTCTATGCCAATGCATGCGCCCGGGATTGTTTTTGTTGTTAATTTTTAAATTTTATTCTTGGTTTGGGCATTATATTGTTGTTTAGCATAATTTATGTTCCTTTTTTGTTTTTGGTTTTGTTTTTGCTTTGCTTATTTATAGATTTAATTGTAAATTTAACACTTGCTTGTTTAATTTAACATTGTGTTTTTGTTTAGTAAACGCTTAGAACATTTTATGGGGATTTTTGACGAGTGTGAACATTTTTTTTATATTTACTTCTGTATTTATTAAATAGTTTTTAGTTTACTTTACTTTACTTTGTGTTTTTTTTTGTTTTTTTTTTTGTTTGTTTGCTTTGTTTTTATTGCTAGAACACAAATTCAATTTTTTAATTAACTAATTTAATTGGGGTTCATTTGAATGTCATACAACAACAAAATTTATACACTTAAACTAAATATGCAAATGTTTTGGTTTTTGCAAATATTTAAAAATAATTTATCATTCCTTATGATTTAGTTGATTTTATGCATTTTGCAACAATTTAACAACGTATTACTTGCTTTAGTTTAGTGTTGGTTTTTAATATCTTTTTGTTAAACACCTACATAATTTTATTAATTGTTATTATTATTAATGATTTTTACGATAAACTCCTTTTATTTAAGCATCTCCCTCCATTCATAATCTTTAGTTTATTTTTAATTTCTTTATGCAAAACGTACGAGCGCTATGAAACCAATAATTTCTTTTTCTGAATTTCATTTGTATTTATCTATCGGATCTTTAAATTAAAACTAAACTATTGTTGCATAGGAGTAGAATAGGAATTATATAACAAAGAAGTGGAATTGCAATTCGAAAACAATAACGAGAAGAAATAGAAATTCCCAAATGATTTCTGTCTTCATTTTTGACTGTTTATTATCGTTCTCTTTAGCGTGTACATTTTATGTTTTTATAAATAGTTTTTGGTATTTTCTCTTGGTTTTATCAATTGTTCAATTCGCTGCAACATTCTGTTTAAATGTCTATAAAAATGTGCTTAAATAGACAAAAATCTTTAGGGTTTATTTATTATTATTTTGGAATTTTTGCAGCAGCTTATCGACTTTGAGCGCTTCTAAATTTAGTTATTTGTATTAATACAAATCTCTCAATTTATGAATTATGCGTTTAACTTTTGCTGGAAGATACAGGTTTGATAGTCACTAATTCATTTCTTTATTATTTATCTTTTATCTGATGCCCTCTTCATCTTCTATTTATTGTTAAAAACTTCAATTTATAAACATTTTCAACTTGGGTTCTGCTGCCATTACTATATTTCTTTTGATTTAGTGTAAAAATGTACGATTTGTGTGTCATTTGTTTTGTTTATTGTAAAAAAATGTGTACGAGTAAATAAAAGTTATTTTGCGCCTGTATAGCTATAGGTATAGGTTATTATTACTGTTATTGTTTTATGCCTTTTAATAATCAAAATATTCATATACTTTGCCCTCTTGTTGCAAATGTCAAAAGTTATTAGTTATTATTACTCATGTGAATGTGTATTGATTTTATACGTTATTTTATCGGTATTGTTTGTATAATTAATTCAATTTATGCTTCACCTAAATATTACTCGTATCAAATATAAAAATCAACAACTTTTTGCGGTCTCCTGTGGCTAAGAAAATGCTTTATATATACATATATGTATACATACATGTACATATATATATTCACCGCATGGTTTTCTCGTTCTTCCCAAGCCTTCTCCTTCGGTTTATCCTTTCATTTGTGTCATACGTATTCGCTATCTTTTTGTTTGTTTGCTTGTTTATAATATCCCGTAGTATGTATGCATGAATGTATAATTAAATGTAATTATTATTTGTTGCCTGTCTTCCCATCTTTATGGCTACTACAATGTTTTAGGGCCTACTGTACGTTTATTCTTTTGGTTTTGCGCCTTGTCTATAGCTTATTAAATCTATATCTTAATCAATTCGCACTTTTGCATAATTTCTCGTCTTTAAGGTATTGTTAACTTTAGAGATTCTCATGTTGTTTTAGGTTTTGTGTTCATGTATTTGCTTTCCATCAAGTTGATTTTGCTCTCCTTACCGTTAGCAGAGGGGCAGCACATCTTAACCTAAGCGCACTACAACAGAAACTAACAATAAAACTGCCGAAAACGCGATAACTTAGTTATACATTTGCCATTTGGTTTACATGATCGATATTATCCTCATCGAAATGCACATCATTAATGAATATATCGGCCGCCAGCTGATCTTCATCCAAGTCCATATCATCATCGTCCTCATCATCGTCATTCTCATCGTTGGACATCAGACCGTGCATCATATCCACACCGGCTATGCATATGTGGGGTGGTGGTGGCACTGTGGTGGGTGGCAGAGGCGCTGGCGGTATGATCAGCGTGCCGCTATTGATGCCATGCAGGCTGCCTGCTATGCTCGCCCCACCGCTCTGCAAATGGCGCCGACTGGAGCTCAGACCAGCTGTGGTAATGTATTGATGTATGACATTAATAGAAGTCTATCGGGAATCAAATGCAAATTACCTTAAACTGAATACAAACAAGGAAACAAATCAAAGAAACCCTAAAAACACAAAAGGTAAACACAAACTGAAAAAGGTTAAAGGTCAAAGTGTCAACTAGAGTTGGGATACTATCGATTAAAATAAAATATAAATTTGGATTTAAAATAATTTAAAATTAATATGTTTTGTTGATGTGTTATAACGACATTTGTTCAAATTTAATGCAAATTTTAAATTTAATAGAATGCAGTGAATAAATATAACTAAGACTTATTCGAACAAATTTTGCTGTTTTGAAAATGTCTAAAAGCCACATTCCATTGAATGATCATTCGACTCATTTGGCTATTCTCATTTGACTCTTATACTAGTTGCCATTCGGTGTCGTTATCATGTGACTGCCAAATTCAGAAGTGTCAATTATTTTTGTTTCATCTCATCTGAATTATATTTTAATAACTTAATTTAATTTTTAATTTTTATCAACCGTGTTCCATTCGATGATCATTCGACTCATTTGACTCTTATATTTTCCATTCGGTCTCGTTTTCATGTGAGTGGCAAATTCAGAAGTGTCGATTAGTATTTCTGTTTCATCCCTCATAAACTATATTTAAATAATTTAATTTGTAATTTGTAATAAATGAATTTCTATAATTCGGACCAAATGTTGAATTTATAGTATAGAAATCATTGATATTTATCGCCCTGTTCATCGATAAAATACTGAATTCGTTCAGGGCGGATTACCACATTTGGTTAAAATGATCATTCGAGAAAATATATTGAGAATATATGTAGCTCATTCAAGTCATTTGTCTTTCCAATGGAAAGCGGCTTTAATTAATTTGTGAGCAAACAAAACTTGCTATTGATTGCATCCCAACTCTAGAGTTATCATTGTTTATTTTCCATCACTTACCCGTTGCACTCGTCTGCGAGTCGTAGTGTGCATTCCGATGTAAACCCAATTGACGTGCATGATTTCTACGTTTTCTTCTGGAGTGACAGAGTGTGCATAGGAGACAGATTAGGGACAAGACGACGACTAGTGTTATTATAATTAGGACGTCGTGATCCTCCTCTGCTGCTTCCGTGATACCTAAATGCGGCGAATGTAGTCAAGTAAAAGAGACCAATTGTAAGAAATGTGTGTGAATATACTCGAAATATTCACAGTGGCATCATCATATTCATATTCGCTGCTCTAATTACGATTACTTAGTGTTAATGACAACTACAATGAGTAGAGAGAGAGTACTACGAGTACTGTTGGTTGTGTTGTATGGTTTTCTTTTTAGATTTATTAGCTGATGGTATTTAGCAGAGAACGATTTAGTATGCAGTTCAGTTGGGGGCGGGGGCGTTTAGTGGGTGCCAAACATAAAAAGCCAGAATTGAACACAATTATGCTATGGACATGCGACAAACTCTTCGAATTCAGCTACAAACTGATATATGCAACAAAAACGTAACGCTTGTTTCTTTATTTGTGTGTCTGTTTTATGTGGGTTTTACTGTATGCCTCAGGTGAGAGCGAGGGGTGGGCGTGGACGTGGGCGTGAGTGCTGTGCATGTCATGAGAATGGTCTGTGTTTCAGCTCGGGTGCAGCGATTTGAGAGTAGAGTTTTTATGCAGGACTCACGTGTTAGATGTGACCAAAAGTATTCTATGTATAGTTAGTTATACTTATAAATTAGTATTGGCTTGGTTACAAAACTTATTTAATATGCTTGCTTGGGAATTTGTTTAGTTTTCTTTATCGTTTTCTTGTTATTGTAACAGCTTTCATCACTTTTGATTCTCGTAGCAATTCTTTTGATTTAGCAATCCAATTTGAAATGTTTTCTTTTCGTATCTTTTGCGTCTGTTAGTTATTCATTTGTTTAGTTATAAACATTTAGGACTAATGCCGCAATTGATAAAGCAAATGTGTGTAGAAGTGTGGGCAAATGCGTGGAGCTTGCATCGCCTATGTACAGTAGTTGATCGGTTTAAAGGTTCAGATTCAGATTCAAAATGTTTAGTTGGTTGAGTTGAGTAAATTGTTTGTAGTTGGTTTAGGTGAAAATCACATCGAGAAAGTACAAAAAGACAAAGAACAGAGAACAGAGAATAGAGAGAAATAGAAGACAAGTGAGAGAAAGATAGTTTTAGTGTGGTGTGGCAGTAGTAGAGATATTACTGAGAGAGTCAGAGCGATTGTTGGATTTTGTTTGGTTTTGTTTTGCTTTGGTATTGGTACGATTAGGTTGTAAGTATTAGGCTATACGAGTAGAGTATGTACGAACTGCGACTAAGAACAACAGAAACGTTTTAGATAAAATACTTAATAGTTATAGTTATAGCATAGGTTCGGTTAGGGTATTCAATAGATAGATAGTAGATGTATAGAATATACACAGTAGATAAAAAATTCTGGCTATGAAAATGAAGTTAAAATCAAAATAGAGCTGATTAAGTTTTATGTGCTTTGATCTGGTAAACCTTAAATTTGATTAAGTTCTGAGTTCATTTAGTTTAGTTTTTAGTTAGTATTAGTATTAGATAAAGTTTTTTTATAAAGTGTTTCGTCGGGTTCAGGTTTTTATTGGCTTTTTATAAACAAATGAAAATGTTTTCAAACAACGCAATATGAATTGATTGCATAAGAAAGTAAAATGATCTTCAGCGCACCGAAGCAAACATAAACTTGCAAATCATATACGTACATGGTTACTATTACTAATATCTTCTAATTGGATATTGTACTTTAATTCAAATGTAATTGAAATGTCTGGAATTAGAAACTAAAGTTTTTGTATGTGGACCCTATAGAGTCCGAATATCTATATTTAACATCCAACACTACTACTCAAGTCTCCCTCTTTCCATCGTACGGTGTTGCCACATTATTACAGTACATAATGATATTGCAACATTATTAAGTTCTTCAGAAAAAGTTATTAATTCACAATGGATAAAGAGGCATGGTACAATTCGGACTAATCAAACTAATCAAACTAATCAAACTTAAATACTCATCTTTTAGATCAAGATAAGTTTCTAGATATATAGTGCAATTTTTAGACCCTGTACTTTAAAAAAGTACAAAAGGGTCTATTAAGATTGTGCAAGCCCGAAATGTATGTAACAGGCAGAAGGAGGCGTGGCAGACCCCACAAAGTATATATATTCTTGATCAGGACGACGAGCTGAGTCGATCTAGCCATGTCCGTCTGTCTGTCTGTCTGTCCGTCTGTATGAACACCTAGATCTCGGAAACTGTAAGAGCTAGATCATATTTGGCAGTTAGATGCTCCTATAGTGCAAGCAGATCAAGTTTGTTTTAGATTTTGGATACCTGCCCCCCTCCCCCAAAAACCGTGAAAAACTGCCACACCCACAATTTTAAAGATACAAACTTGTGTTTTAGCATACGATATTCTTATGATAATCTTTATCTGTGCTGTGAATTGTGGCTCAATCGGATAATAAACACCAGAGATATCCAAGATTCAATTCTCTGTACTAGGTAAGAGGGAGCAGCGCGAGCGTATGTGTGGTTGCGCGCGACTTTACGATATGTGTGCATGTGTGCGTGTTCGTTAGCGTGTGTGTGTGCGAAGGAAAGTACAGGGTCTCCTACTGTCGGTTGAATCCGACTGTAGCTTTCCGAGTTTTTTTTTTTTATATTTCCTATTCAATATATTTAAAATAAGGAATAAGTCTTTTTCACTTTGCAAGTGTATGAACTTAACTAAAACATTAAAAAGATTAACTAAATTATAGCAATAACATAATTAATGAGCACGCTGAAAAACTATAAGAAATTCAATGATAAACTGATAAATAGAAATTGAAATTGAATTATAAATATAGGTAACAAATCAAATAAAATTGAACTGAACCGTTCGACTCACTCACGACTCACAATGCATTTCGTCACTATCATCGCCGGCCCCACAGTTCTTGACACCGTCGCAGCGCAACTTATCCGATATGCAGTAGCCCGCCGCGCACTGGAAGTGATACGTGGACTCGCACAACAGGCCAATCGATGGTGGACCCGGCCCGGAGTCTTGTATTTCGGTCCAAACAATGCGGAAGCCCTACGGAAGTGTTTGGCAAGTTAAGACATAAGACAACAATACAAAAGAAATGTAATTTGTTAACCTGTGCGCCAACGGTCTTGTCGCTGGTGGTGAAGCTGATGCGCGCTGTTTGGCCCATGGATATATAGTGCCATTGCTCAATGGCAGGCTTCTCGCCGCACAGTTCAACTGGCGGTTGATCAGAATCCACATTCACCCACAGGCGCAGCACAGCAGCGGGACACCCGCGACCTGAAATTGGATGTAGACTCAGTGAAAAGGAACTAGGACCGTATGCACTCCCCCCACTTACCCGCTGGATCACCCTCTAAGCCAAACTGTTCAAAGTGAATGGACAACTTGTAGCCGGCCCGTGCAGTCATCACCCAGTTGCAGGCGTTGGAGGCCATGCCTCGTCCTGGTGCTTTGTAGCCGGCAGGATAGTTTGGGGAAGTGATGATGCCCGAATCCTCATTGCTGAAATTACCACCGCAGTCGCCAGCATCCGACTTGGCCGACTCGAAGAAGTAGCGCGCCTTGAAACCGCTGGCTACACTCTCCTGATCCGTATGCAATGTGATGCGCAGTCCCACTGCACCCCGGGGACTCTCAACGGGACCGGGTGCTGTCAAGCCACAATAGCGTCCCAGTAGTCGATCATTGTTATCTCTATACACCACATACATTTCCAGCCAATCCTCAAAGCACGCACCAGAGCTGTAAGTGGATGGCGGGTTAAGGACTAGTCGATGGAATCGATCAGGAATGACTCCACTTACCCATAGGCTCCCGCTGTGGCATTCGCATTATTGTCGGCCTTGATCTTGAAGTGATCGAACACAATGGTCACCTGCTCATTGTGCTCGGCCAAAAACAAATAGGAACAGTTTGTGTCCGACGGATAGTTTGATGGATACCGCGGACTGTTCAGTTCGCCGCGTTTCTTCGAGCTGCTCACATAAGTGAAACTACAGGTGCCATCCGGGGCTGCTGTGCCGGGTATCTTATACTCCGTCTCGAATGTGTACTTGCCCTTAAATCCGCGTCCTTGCAGCTCACCTGAGCTGAATACCATCGCAAGTCGTGGACCATCACTGATCACACGCTGTGTCTCATTGCCGCACAGCTCATAGTCGAACTTATCATACGCATCGGCCGTCTCCTGACCCTTAAGATATATCTTCAGATAGCCATCAGTACAGTTGGATCTAAAGTGAAGAAGGAATTGCAAAAGACTTGCTAATACGGATGATTGTCTAGTACGTACTCGCCCTTATCCTTGTGCTCCACTTTGGGTATGTTGAAAGAATTAAACTCGAGACGCACACGCTCCAGATGCTGTGCATCCTGCATGCCATAGATGAAATATCTGTGAATAATGATTGAGTATTAATGAATGTGAGTGTTGAATATGAATGTGATGTGATCTGCAGCGGCACTCAACACTCACCTACACACAGTTTTTGGTATATATGGATAGGGATAGTTGGGTGAGAGCACAAAGCCAGTCGATTCCTTCTTCGATAAAATCTTTTGATCACATTCTGAGCCACGTATGTGAATGCCATCATTTTCACCTGATGGACGCAATTATTTATGGTATTTATTGTTGCATTTCAGAGGATTAGCGAAAGGTTTTGAAAGATTCCAATTACATCATCGTAGGGTTTTCGAGAGAAATAGATAGTTGAGATAGGAGAGACAGAGCCAAGAGTTGAACAGGTTGTAGTCATAGATAGATAAATGTGATTAGTAAGAGCAACTTAAATGCAACAAAAAATAACAAAACGCCAAGTAAGAAGCGTCTCGAGTGCTTCAAACACATACACTGAGCCCCCAAATGTACATAGTCGCTGGCTTAGCCATTTTATGGCTAAGACTGATCACATCTAGTCACAAAATGGCCAACCAGCGAACAGTGTGGTGGAACTGTAAATAAATTATGACTGGATTAATCAATTGTAGTTCGGATACTTACGTATAAAATCTAATTTAACAAAACTTTCGCTAAATTCATAAATTCCTTTAAAGCCACGATTTTGCGTATTTGCGGTGCGCAGTAGGGTATAAAAATGAACAAAAAGGCTCGACTCGCTCGAATACAATACTAAGTTTCTTTGCTGTCCACAATATGTACCGATTAATGCTGACGAATTATCTGGACCATCGTACACTTTCACAAAGTCAAATGGGCAGCTGTAGTTGTAGTAGTAGTAGTAGTAGTAGTAGTTGTTGTTGTTGTTGTTGTGATAATTATTATTGTTGTTGATAGACGAATTGTTTGTAATAGCAATTAGGTTAAGGACGAGCATACATAGATAGAATAGAATTTGCATAGAAATTTGAATAAGCCAAAGTTTCAGATAGTTTGAAGTGTGTGTCGCACATGCATCTCTGTATGTATGTATTTTGTTTGTATGTATCGGTTTGTGTGTGTATCAGCTGCTTATCAAAGCAAATTGTATTAGTTATTCACAATTTGCTTTGATCTTGACTTGGTTGTAAGTATGTTCTTGTGTGGGTGTAGACTCAAATAAATGACCCGTTCTAAAAGGAACATTAGTTGTTGTAAACAATTTCCTATTGTTATCAAAAATATTGATCTAAAAAATATTTTATGTCTTAATGTCTTTATATAATTTAGTTATCTGTTAATCTAAATTGAGTATTTCATTAAATTCATTGTAAAGGCAAGAGTTTAGGCATTAAAATTTTATAGATAATCCTAAGCAGATTCTAGGTTTTCATTTGTCGAATGCACTCGACTGTAGCAGCAGTTATGACCTCTTTTATAAGCAGGCATAACCTTTTTAAAAAGATTGACATATCTTAGTGATTTGAAATAAGAATTCTCTTTAGTCTATTCGACATTTTTTTAAGTGATTTGAATAAGAACTTCTCTTCAGTCCATTTAGAACGGTGCATTTTGCAGGTGTTTGTGTGTGAGTTTGTTTGTGTCTGTGTGTACATTTGTTCAGCATTAGAGGTACTCACTGGGTTCCACCAAAAAACAGATCAAAATCGCGAAATTCTAATCTAACTCTTTGATTCGATTCACCAAGAAACTGATATGTGCATGACATATCCTTCGGATAGGCACCTGGATAGGTTGGCGATATGAGTGCGCCAGTTTTATTGATACTCATGCTAGGCGTTATCGTGTAGGAACATGGTGACCCGGCAATGGGTATACCAATTTCATATTCCGCTGAAAGAATGATTGAGTGGGTTGATATAGTAGGTGTTGGTAGGTGCAGTGGCTCCATCCATTGGCTGCTTCACTTACATGCATTTATAAACCTAAACGTGCCCTCGAACAGGTCCGTCGACACATTCTTGTTGCTAAAAAATGAAATTGCCACAGCGCGATACATGGAAATGCGACGACGTGGTGGAATTGTGCCACAGTAGCGACCGCCGAATGGCGAATTGATTAGCTCCGCTGGTTCCGACGATTGAACCTCCGAGTAGATATCCATGTACTCATGAACACAGCTGAAAAAGTATACTGGAGTTGAGCAACAATTTTAATACCCAATGAGAATGATACTCTACCTTGGTAATTCACCGACGGCCGAGCCGCTGCAAAGTGTCAAGGGGTGAAATGGATGTGATATGATTAATTACTCAGTTCTACGGTCATGCCACTCATGGTACTCACTCTGGCGGACTTCCTCTTAAATTAAAGGATTTAAAAACTACTTCGACGCGCTGTCCAGGTCCTGCTAGGAATGTGTAGAGGCATTGACGTGAATGATTCCGATGATTGTGCAGCAACGGTGCTGTGAAACTGCCATTCTGCGGCCCGCCAATTCGCGAGACAAACGTCTGATCACATTCTGTTAGCGAGAGAGTTTTGTTGTTATTGGATAAGTCAAGCTGTTTGAGCGTTTGCGCAATGGTTAATTATAGACACGCACAACAATACAAACACATACAAAGAACGTGGCAGTATAACAAGAGTTCAACTGTTTTGCATGACAGCCATTCCTTTTAGGGTGTGTGATTAGTGTTTGTGATTGCATGTGTGTGTGTGAGTGTATACATTGCACATCCGAAAGAGTGAACGCCTGTTCTGCTCACATTAAAGTCGAAAAAGTGAGAAAGTAATGCGAGCTTTTATTGCATTAACTACGTTTTAATTCAATCACTTTTTCTTTAAGAAATTAGTGCTTTATTTTTGCAGCAGTCTGGTCACATTTTTTTACAAAATAGTGACGAAGTAAATGCGTTCATTCGAACATTATAGACCACATTATTTGAGGTCCGGTTTCTTTTTTAATGATAGCGGAACTGCATAAAACAATATTATGTTCTTTTACTTTATATTAAACGTAGTCTAGTCACATTTATTTTTGGGAAAGAAGAGATACGGAGTGAATAAGTATATATTAAAATGTTGTTTATACTTTATCACTAGAGTTGTGTCGATTCGTTCAGAACAAGTTCAATTGAACTGTTTGTTTAACTGAACGAATGAACTAATTCTCTGACTAGGGAGTGAAACTAGTAAACGAAATATCCGTTCATCTACTACGAATTGAATGAATGAACTAAAACTTAGACTTGAATTATTATAACTCTATTGATCACATTAAAAAAAGAAGTGTAAAAGTGCATTCGCACGTTTTGAATCATTATTTGGTCATACTTCACTCACTGATTTATGGATCATTCGATAGAGCGAATAATTTTGTATTAATTCAAAGCACTCTCTCAAAAGTACATTGTATTCGTTGGTGTTTGTGTGTGTTTTCCGTGTACAACTATTAAGCGATTTGTTTTTCAACTAATTCAACGTTCAACTACGGATAGACACTTAAATGTAACGGTTAACTACGGGCGCGGGTTACAAATACATTGAGAGAGCGAGAGAAAGAGAGTTTTGTTAGTGGCGCCACCTACTTGGCGATTTTGTAGGCCGCACCGGCGCCTCCAAGTACGCCACAACCGGCTGCATCCATGGCTCCCCCTCACTCTCTACGCCTGGCGGTCTTAAACTTGCAATGGCGGCCATTGAGTTGGGCTCTATCGCGTTTGAAGTGGTTGGGTTTCAGGGTTTTGGATTTGAGGGTTAAGGGTTTTGAGGTTTTTTGGAGGTGTAGACGAAAGACAAAGACATGATATACATAAATGATTTAGATTTGCATGAACTTTCCACTAGAACTCCTCTATCTCAGTCCATGTGTTGGTTTGTGTGTGTGTGTTCTATACATGGTATGTTGTACTATAACTGAAGACGTGAAACATGAAAAAACGATTTAGTGTTTATGACAGGTGCTATATTATGACTGCCACACCAAGTACGTATGTTGTCCGTCTATCAAGTGAGAATGACATGGGCGAAACACGTATTTGCCATAATGAATTTGACAAACTTAAGAGGAAATTGCTGTAACTTCGCTGCACTCTAAAGCATATGGCAAGCATTCATACACACACACACATATACACATCCGTTATTGTCGTATAAGCATGTTTCCAGCACGGTTGCCAATAGAAGTGGACCAAAATTAAGCAACTTCATGAAAATAAAACCACTGTATTTTTTGCATAAATTAAAAATTAATAAATATATTTTAGAAATTAAAATAAAAAAAAAGTGATTGAAATAAGTTATTAAACCTCTTTACCTTTGGATAAACATAAATAAATAATTCTAATAAAAGAAAACACCATTGCACCAACAGGAAATACATAAATTCGGAAAAGCTACAGACGGATGCAACCGACAGTAGGAGACCCTGAACTTAGCATCCGATTATAATTTATTTAAACAAGGCACAAATTAAAAATAAATAAAAAAACCAAGAGCAAAAATTAAAAAAAAAAAAAACAAAAATACAAATTAAAAAAGCAAAAACTAAAATTAAAAAAATATTTTTGTACGACCGTCCGACTGGGGGATCGAACCCGCAACTATTCGTCTTCAAGACCAACGCTCTAATCAGTAGGTTAACAAAAATTATGCGTCATTACTACTTTCCTTCATAACTACTCTGTTGACAGTCCGATTTAGCTCAAAATCCCACGAATCATTCTAAGTATTATAAGGGTTGTTTATACAAAATCGTAAGCCAGTGAGTTTAAAACGGTGAATGCTGTACGAGTTTAAAAAATATTTTTGCAAATTTGAGGTGGAGCGGAAAGAAATATCAAATTAAAAACATAAACTTGGCCTGCGTATGTAATACACGAACCCAACAAAAAAGAATTGAGTCCCTAGCTCCTATAGTTTCCGAGATCTCGGTGTTCATACGGATAGACAGACAGACAGACGGACATGACTATATCGACTCAGCTCGTCGTCCTGATCAAGAATATATATACTTTGTGGGGTCTGCCACGCCTCCTTCTGTCTGTTATATCCATTTCTGAGTTGCACAAACTTAATAGACCGTTTTGTACTTTTTTAAAGTACAGGGTCTAAAAATAACACTTGTAGCAATTGTGGCAACCGTGGTTTGAAGAGTCTTCGAATATGATCTGTGTGGCAGCACTGCATATGTGTAGATATGTCTCTGTTATGCTACAATTTGTGCAGTTCGTTAGGTACACACTTCCCACTGCTCTTACCACTAATTAAAGCGTCAAATAAAAGTTCGCTTTTTGAGTTCTTTAACGTTTATAAAGCGTGCGCACACACCTATACATATAAAATCCTATACATACCATCAACTGTACGCGCGGAAATTGTGAGCTGCTTTCCGTTCAGTCAGTTTGCCAGTCGCTGTGCCAAACAATCGTAACTCAACTAACAAACACCCAGAATCGCACACACACCCACGCACATATTGTGCTATTTCAAGGTGATGACAGTGGAAATTTCCTGTAGAATCCGTTTAACTTTCAGGTGCATCTAATCTGTTTTGCCATTTCAGATTACTCATAGCTTTACTAAAAACTTTTTCATTTTCTTTCCTTAACTTAAGCTGACATTTGATTATGATTCCACCGAGTCATATGCAGCAGCGATAGTGACTAAAGCACCGCTAGTGTGTGCTCTTAACTTTCCATATAATTCAATTTTCAAACACGTTATAAATGAGTGTGAGTATTTTCAGTCTGCTTTTAATCGTTTCGTTTGCCCGTCTCCACTGCCCTCATTCGTGTCTGTGTTTGTGTTTTTGGGTAGCAGCTGCTACTGCTACGGCTGCTGCGGTTCAGTTGGCCTCCCTACCAACGATTCTGCCTGTTACCTAGAAATCAGTTTAAAGCAACCTCAATTTGAATTTAAATCCTAATAATTTTCAAACTCCCCTTTACCTTGTTGCTTATATAATTGCGCACTACAAAGGAACAGCTTGCATAATATGACAGATTGCATATAACCTCATATTAATTAAAGAGGATTTGTTTTTAAGCCCTCTGTTAACAGCGTAAAATGTTTCTATTATGATTGATGAACGGTCAAATGTGTAATACACCGTAGAAAACATATATATTGTTGATCAATGCGAAGATCTGAGTTTTACTGGCAAGTCTGTTGTATCGGGTTATACTTCAACATGGGGCGCCGGCAAAGGTGCATACAAATGCATACCTAATTTTATAATAGTAATGCAGAAAGTAGGCGAACTGCATACAGTCTCGATTACCCCGTATACAAGCTTGTAATGCAGTTGCTGTATGCTGCTTATAGCTTTAGAATATGATAAGCTTGTAGCATAGTGGTATTATTACTATTATTATTAACATTATTGTTGACAGAACTCATAGCACGACGGCTGATGTACAGGCAAAGTGCAGGACTTCGTATTGCCGGCTACATTCGACGGTAGCCTTCGCTGCATGTGACTTACTGCCATTATGTGTACTATGTGGTTAATTTAGAAATTCGCCCTCATAATAATAACCAATTTAATCAGGTTTGTGTCATGTAACTAATAATAACAAAATAGCTTTATGTTACAAAAATTAACCGCAACCTCGCTTAATATGGCTTGTAAACTGTTCTACTATTTAGTGAAAATAACTCGACATTATTTATAAATTACTCGTACAGTACTCGTAGTATATGGCAGTTATTTATTTGCTCTATTTTTACTGCTCATTTGTATGCAAACTGTTAAACTGTAAATTAATGTCGACCAAAAGTTCGCTCATTAAATGAGTGCGAAAGGGTGTATGAGTGAATGTGAGTGTGTGCGCCTGTTCTGAGGGACGAGTGGGCGTGACCGTGGGCATGTAACCGCAACGAAATCTGACTAGCGCACGGGACCTGCTCAATGCCGTACTTCACCGATCCCACTCCCCATACGCCTTACCACAGCTCGCATCCCACACCCATTACCCCCTCGCTTACCCACACATTAGACACCTAACCATGACAATGACAATGCAGCACAGCACACTCGCTAACTTGTGCAAGTGTCAATAAATTTTATGCAGAAGCCATTTGCATTGGCATAAATATTTTTGTTTTGCATCCATTTGACAGTTGTTGTTGTTCACTTTGGGGCCTGGTTATACCCTAGAAGGCAAAGTATATATATTATTTCGTATCTCTGTGTCTGACTCAATAGGCATTTATGTTAATTTACAGCTTGATATTAATTTCAGTTTTATGTTCTGTTCGTTAACAGCTCTTTTTGTTAGAGTGTTTAAGTCTGTCTGTGTGAATGTACATCCGCACAATAATGCAGCATTTAATTGCGCATTGTGCAACTAAAACAATCAAAAACCGCAAAATGTCTGTAATAATCCGCACAACTGCCATGTAAACAAGTTGTCTGGCCATATATTCAGCGTAACTGTTACACACACACTCACACCCACACACAGGCACATACGCCACGCCACAACGCACAGACGTAACCGCATCACTTTGGCACCACAACCATGTGGGCGTACCCAAGGCAGGTGGCACCTTTGCTGTTTTGTAAATTGTTCTCCAAGGATCCATTCCGGTAAATGTGTCGAGGCCAAGACATTGATGCTCACGTCGATACTCACTGTCTGGAGTACTCTGCCTGGCAGCTGGACTGACAGAAAAGTGGCATGCAGTCACTTAAGTACCCAGAGGTACGCACATCAGGCGTACACAACTACTATGGGAATTTTTGGCTAATTTTCCGAATTCATAATGTATGCGATATTTCAATTAGAATAATTCATTTTGGCTTGTCTGTGTGCTCAACACTAACGTTTTATTTCAGATTTCTACTGCCATTTTTCATGTAAAAATTGACTGAATATGTTTTAGACGAAATTTGTATACCACAAAGCTAGCGCAGCTGAATACACACGTGGATAGTCGGTTTTTAAGCGCACACATACATCACATTTGCATATACACATCTACATATATCTGTATAAAATCCTTTGTCCTGACTGACTGATCAACAGCTAAGATCTAATTCGACCGAATGTGGCCAAACTGCGCACTGTCTGCATTACGACTTTAATATTTGGCTGCGTAGTCGTAATGCAAGCACGACACTAAAAGGATGAGCAATAAGCCTGTAGCTCCTCATGGTTCGCAAGTGCTCTCACACAAAGATACATCTGCTGCTCTAGCGGAGTTGAGCACTTTGCTTTCAATGCAATTTCAAAAGAAATCATTTTTTAACTTTGGGGCATTGAGCTGCACTTACTACGGGGATAAGTAAAATAACTTCTGAACGATTGTGCAAACCTTTACAATCAGCGAAGAATTCTATTTACCTATCAACCTAAGAGTAATCTAAATAATTTAAACAGGGGTGCTACAGAATAATAGAAATAGATTTTCGGTTCGAGCTGGTTTGTATATCACTCAAACTAAACTATACAAGCGACAAACCTATGAGAGATTTAAATTTTGGGTTAAGGTTGGTTTTTGGTTGGTTTAGATCAGTGGTAAGCACGAAATTGCGAATTTTCTAATACAGTTAGGTGACTGCAACAATAACACACACAAGATAAGGGCTCGTTTTGCTTGAGACACAACGGAAAGAGCAGACTCTGCTCTGAGGGCATTGGCGTGCCCACCTATGGCTTACTTTGTAGACAGCATTAAATGTAATATTTTTCACAAACTAAAGAGTACTACAAGTCGAGTCAAGTCTTATATTAAATCATAGTTATTAGTTATAGTTTAGTTTCTTTTACAATATTAATATTAAAGTCTTTGACATTTTGGGTAATTGAAGATGAAATGGAATTAGGCAGAGGGCTCTTTAGGGGCACATTAGGATCTCTGTGCTACTGTTCTCTAAGTTGTGTGTACATCTGATGTTGTGTATTGTCATATGCCATATGGATTCCACTCTCCCGTGACACTTTTGTGTGCACATAAAGCAGCTTCACTCCAAGATGCACACACACACACTCACACACATCCGCACACAGTTATAAGGTACTTCTTGAAAATTTAATGGCTGCCACTGCTGTCGGCACTCGGAGCACCACCCGCAGAGTGTCTGTCTCGCGACACCATAGTCGAACAGCTTATGTTACAGACAATTTGCGTTAAATTTACAAGGAGAGCACCGTTTGCCAAAATGCCTGGCTCGGTGTAGTAGACCACAGGCAGCTGCTGGTGGAATCAGAGCCTCATTCCCATTGCCATTTGTGTTGTTGTTGTTGTTGCTGTTGTTGCTGTTGCTGCTGCTGTCGTAACCACAGTCGTTGACGTACAACAGCGGCAACAGCAATTAAAGTGGATTTTCATGAAAATGAGTTTTCCTAATAGTTTATTTTGCGAGGAAATAAAATATGACGGTAAAACGCGTTGATTAAGGGACGGGCAGACAGACGGTAAGCAGGTAAGCCATAGGATAAGATGAGCCAAAGATTAGAATTATCGTTGTTGTTGTTGACGTTGATGTTGTTTTTGTTGTTATAGACACAGCTGCTTCTGGTATACCTATGCTGCTATCATAATTATGCATATTATATTGCAAGGCGTAGCTGCATAGCTAAACAGTTAAACCAAGTTTGATTTATTGCCAATTAGTTGGGTAATTAACTTCAAGTGGTTATAATGTGACCTTAGCTTAATTTGAGCTTAAGCTTCAATTACAATTAGCCCCAAGCAGCAAATCGATTGAGTAGAGTATATTATGTATAGGTATGATAATAATCTCTCTTTGAATCAACTGATAAGAAACTGTTTATGCATATACTAACTAACCTTAGCGATTGCTTTAATGTGGCTTAATTGCCATGATGGCCATTTGGGTAATGGAAACGTGGCAAATATATAACTGAAGCTAAAGCTACTACAAACTTTGAGTAGTCATTACTCAAGTGAATTGCGCAAAGTATTTCCATTTCCATTTATATGTTGATTTTGATTTCAATATTTATTTAAATGTATCTCGAAATGCCACTTGGCATTGGGCCGCAGCAAAGTTAGGGTTGAATTGCTGCTGGGTCATAAATTACTTTAAATTTCGGCATAAAAGGGTATGATAACTTTGTGTAAATGTAGCTAAAATGCTGCTTCTAAAGTAGTCTAATCAAACTGATCAGTATCTAGAGGCCAGCACTACTCTCTTTAGCTTTAGTTAGAGGTAACTACAGGGTATACTTTAGTCCGTCTTTTCGCGAATCTTTGCTTAGCTTTTGAACTATAGTTCGCCTGGATTTTTGGCTGTCTTCGCTTTGCTCTGGCAAACTTTATAAAACTTTCGTTCTGGCTAGTTGAAGTGTTCCTTCCTCTAGATAGAAAACTTTAAGCACAGTCAAGTGTAGCTTATCGATAAGTAGGCAATAATAAAAGCGATTCGGAAAATTACTTACGATTTGCGCTGGCTTGTTGAAACATACCTGCAACGAGAGAGCAACAAATAGAATATTTATCAAGGAAATATCATAATGCGAACTTGAATAAAATCTAACAAAGGGATACCCTAGAATACTGAGAAGAACTGCTCCATTCAAGAGCGATTTGTGAGATATATGTATGTGAACTTGGACGTCATTAAATGCATCCATATATGGCAGCCCCCTACGGATTTTCCTCATTGTCGCTGCCATGCACAGAGCGCATCAAAGGAACATAAAAAAATATATACACACAGACACTGATGTATGTATAGTGATACTAGCAATAGCAACAGTATCTGCTCAAAAGGCAGCCATTATGCATTCTGCTCATGGTATTGTGTATGTAAGTGTGTGTGCTGAAGCATCTCATGCTGCTAATCAATCATGGCTTAGCTGCAGATAGAGTAACTGCTCTTCCAGTTGCTGCTTTCAATGGGCAATTATCGATTGATAGCAAGTGCACAACACGCTTGCAACGCTTGTCTAGGGTGCTGCTCAAGTGGCATGCGGCATGGCTGCTGTTGCCGCCTTGTAACCCTGATCTAGTGCCCCTTATTTCTGCTACGCTGCAGTCAATGCAGCTGCCCTGCCCTGTCAATGCTAAGATCTTAGACATTGAAATTTCATTCGTCTATTGTGTGCTAAAGTTAAAGCATTAATATGTCATCACAACGATGTTAAATTTGAGACTTATTTAACCTTGGACAGAAAGACAGAAATCAGTTGTTGAACTTGTTTCTTTTGGAATTAAGTAACAGAACTCTACTTCAAGCTTCGTAAGCAGTTACAAGTAGTTCTGCTGCTACTTGTTAACCAAACCCTTATTTTAATATGAAATTTACAGACTCTCCGTTGAGTTAAGAAAAAGTGTTCCAGTCTTTTGAGCTGAAATTTCAATCACGGGCTAAAGTATGCAACAATTTTATTTTTAAGGTCTGAAAAGATCGATACGTATGAGCAACGCTTCTGCGTATTTGAAATACTCAAATATTCTCTTGAGGTTATTACAGTAAAACTTTAATTATTCTTAATTGAAATTGAAAATCTTCAAGGCAAAGTATACAAAGTATCTTAGATATTACACAAAATATTTCAACAGTTTCTGCTTTACTTCAGCTTTCATGATATTCTGTCAGAATGTAATTTTTCTATTATTTTATGTCCCAGTTAGTTAGCCAAAATATCTTCCTCTACAAATTTGACATCCTCATTAGCTGCTGTGGTAAAACTTGAAAGTTTTCCTATTTAGCATAATGAGTTTTATTTGAATTTAAAACTTTAATTATCACCCAATTGAATCTAAATTTCTCTAGCTTTGAGAAAAGGTTCAGTAATGTCATATTAACACAATTTTCATATTATGTCATATGATTGAAATGGGTTTGTTGGTCTTCAGGTTTAAGCTAGGGAGCTTTCGCTATTATAAAATTTGTTGTGTTGTGGTTTATAGAACTTAGCATGGTATGGGCGTGCCTATGAGCTAATCACAGTCTCTCTACGAACTGAGAAGAACTTATTTACATAAGTGCTTGCGCACGTGTTTGATATTTATTTTCTTTTAGTTTTATGTCAGACAATGTCGCGACACACACACACACACACACACATCCACACCCACTCGCACACATGTACATATTTACAAGCCACATATACATACGCCTGCTGATAATTCAATAAACTAAACAAGACTCTGGGTAAGATTTATGGGTTTGCTGAACCCACACATTGCGCCAGATGCCCAAAATAGCGTGGAGAGGTTTATAAATCTTAATTTCAATACGTGTTTTTATGGAAGTATGTATGTATAAGCTGATATACATACTTATTATAAGCAGATATACATACTTATTCATACACATTTCAGCATTGTCTTTATCAGCGGATTATGCAAGTCAAAAGAGGGGCTCCGATTAAAATGCTATCATAAACAGAGCTGTTTTTGTTTAGAATTAACTTTTATACTGCAGCTGGTTCGTGTATTGCATAAATATGCCTATAAAGCGCGGCCACAATAAACGAAATACCACGTGGCCCCTAAAAGTAGGCAACAGACAATTGCCAAGCATGAAATATGTGGGCGTATGCACACACGTTTGTGTATAGGTTGTGTTTGTGTGTATAGGTTGTGTTATCACAAATCTGTGCAATATTTTTCGCGGCATAACACAGTTTGGTTTTTAAAAACGCAAACATTTGTTACCGCCGGATGTGCTTTCGCTAACGCCAGCAAATACTACACAGAGTGTGTGCCCCGTACTGCCCCTGTATGTTGGCTATAAGTCTCTGGTGTCGAGGTTGTCTGTAACTTCTCGTCACCCTCTGCTACTCTCTGCTACCCTTTGCCACCCTCTGCTCTGCTCTTTAATGTGCACGTATTAAATTGATGGCCTAAACAGCAATACATTTTGCCGGGCAGCTGAATTGATTAATTGGCAGTTGACTCAGTGGCATTTTTGAGGAGTTGAAGTCATTTACGTTTATGTACCGCTTGCTACATGTTGAAACAGAAACAAGCGTTGCAGTCGAGCGCACTCAACAGTCAGACTTTTACACCCATTCATGCCTGCAAATCTTTGGTGTTTAGAGTGGAAACGAACTGAAAGTTTGAGCAACTATTCACGGAGTGTTAGAGATTTGATGTGTCAAATATAAAATAAAAATCTCTAAAATTTTGTCAGCTATGCGATATTTAACAATTTTACGGAAGAAGGGCAATATATGTTCATTATGATATTTTATATTATAATATTAATATAGAGTCACTTGGATATTGAATTTGATGTCGAGTTCATTTATGAAAAGTTCAATATTAATAGTTGAAGCATTAAGTATGTTGAGTACAAATAACAAAATTTAATCCTTAACACAGAGTTAGTTATGCAGTTTTATTAATACTCAAAGAAGTTATAAAATCAACATATATAATACCACAAATGTAGCCAAAAACTATTTAGATTTAGCTGACTTTAGCTGTTCAGGTTCAGGTTTGTTTAAAGGACTCAATAAGCTATGTTAGATTTAATTTAAATAAAAAAAATTACACTTTCATTCGACATTTGCTTGCTTGGCAGTGGTAATATTCTCTGTACATCTTCTATCTGTAGTTTACACATCGCTGAGTAAAAGTTTTGACACTATCTTTGCATGCAAATCAGCCAGCTTTCATTGCATAATTCTGCCATACTAATGAGCCTGTAGCTGAGCTACAGTTTGGCTATGATTGTAACTGTAGTAGTAGTAGTTAGTCGCTTATTTCACCATTGCAGTGCAGTGCAGTCACTCTGTATTTAGTTTGTTTTCGATTTTGCCTTCTAATTGCCCAATTTCCTTTAGATAATTGCTTTTTGCTGTCTGTCTGTGGGCGTTAGAGTGCGTGGTGTTCGAGAGCGATATTGGACTGCTAAAACTAGAGCCAGAACTACCTATACGAAATAGTTCGTAGTGCTAGCAAATTGAAAAATCTCAACATTTGCATAATGCCAACTAAGTTAACAGTACTCAGGCACGTCAAGGATATTGGGCTGAATGTTGAGTGGTTCGAGTCGGATACAAATACTAACGCGTAGCCATAAAACGTGACACTTGACGATGGGTTAAATTTTTTAGCTCAGGCATCATAAATGTGTCTGTATGTGTGCGTAAACGATTGCCAAGGAAAAGTTGCAAAACATGAAATAAAACGTAATTTACACACACAACTCACACACACACACACATACACCCTGCTGCTTTGTTAAGGGCGTGCAAATTTTTATGCGCACTCACACACGCCGAATGCCCTTACCATCTGTTCAGTCAAGTCAGAGGTAAAGGTAAACCAAGTGACTTGGCCTTATCTGCATAATAATAAACCACACACACACACACACAAACCCAAACACACACACACACACAGAGAGTTACATAAAAAGTACGAAATTGCCAACATGGACACAGGAAGAGAGCAAAATTCCCATCCCTTGGAGCATTTTTGTTTTGTGTTTTGTAAGTTTTTCAGCCTGCACACTTGCCATATTTAATATTGTGTAAATTGAATTTCCATCACTTTATGATTACTTGATGCTCTCAGCCGGAAATGCTTGCATAACGCCGACTGCCACCGAGTTAGGCCCTGCCAGCAGTAATCAGGCTCAAAATAAATTATTTCCAGAGTGAAAAAGGTCCACTGTTATAGACAGTAGCTGAAGTGAAGTGCAAAATTTCATTCAAATGAAAATTTCTTACTAAGTTCTTGAATTCATTTATTCATTTATGGGTACGCACTTATTCTATGCTAATAGCTGATTTGCTAATTTCAAGTCAATATTTTCTTTGCTTTTCAATTTGAAAATGAAATTGAGAATAGAGAAGTATTAGATTGAACGAGAGAACTAGGTGTAGGTCTCATCAACAAGTCTAGTCGAGCAAAGCCGAGAAATAACTGAATATCATGTATAATATTTGGAAATTTGTGAAAAAGGCAAAAAGTCTATGAAGTTTGTACAATATGTAAATATGTGTAATAGGTAGACTCGAAAACAACTTAGCGCGACGATCTTAGTCGATACACGTAGCTTATGGCATCTTTCATCTATGCTGTGAAATGCCGCACAATCGGATAATAAACACAGTTTGATATTTGATCTTCAATTTTCTGTACTGCTATTGGCACCTAAGTTAAAATATAGTATAGAATCTTCCACTGTCGCCTGCGCCCGACTTTATCTTCTCTGTATTTTGTATATTTACTTTAAACATATTTTATTTGAAATTATCTGGCGTTGCTAGGGAAAACTATTTTCAGTAATGCTTAATTCCACTTTAAACTATTTTGGGTTACTTGAATATAGTCTTAAACATAAAATATACATAATTCCCTCGACTGATTGACAAATTTTCCAATAACCACAAATAAGTATAACAATTTGTTTTCAAATTGTGCTTACCTTTCGACAATTTGATTTGGTTTTCATTGATTTGCATTTGTGCACACAGAAAGTTGTTGACAATTGTATTATTTGTTGAATCATGAATGAGTTCTCGTCGGGTTTACGCATGTTATTATTCGAGCACATATTATGGAATTTATTTAATTTATTTATATACTTTGTTTAAATGTAATACCGAGTTAAATTGGGTTATCAACATGGGGCTAGTTGTTGTACATCGATTAGATAGACATCATTGGGTGACTCGTGCCCTAATACTATAGTATACATTGAATAGTTAACTAATTACGTACAGGTAACCACAATATTTAGTTAATACACATAAAACTTATCCAAAAGTTATCTGATATATAAAATGCATATCATTTGCTACAACTAACACTGTGACAACACCTTCAACTCGCCATTCCTGTACTCCATGAGTGCATTCATCGTATTATGCTGCTTTTAACAAGTGCAGTTAATTCATTCAATTTAATTGTAATTGTATTTAATTTATTTTATTTAATTATACGAGCACCTCGTGATGTTGATCCTTATCCGATTGAGCGTAGATATAACTCCGGCTACTCTGAGCATACCTGGACTTGGCTTAGTTGAGCGATTAAGTTTAATGTAAATTGATTTGGCTTAGTTTTTCTCATTATTCATTTGCATTTTGTTTGCTCTTGTATAAGTTGCAACAACAATAAAACGTTAATAAAAATTTATTAACAACACTTGTATAAAAACACGACGTTACGACGGTTGGATTACGCATTGAGTTATATAGTATATTACGATTTATATATTTGTATTAGTACTAAGATTAGTTAGTTCATAACAACATTTAACAAACACACAAGTTAGCTACATAGAGATGTGTTCGACGTGATGAGAGTACTAAATTTTGTTTGTTTGTTTGGTTTCCTTGTTTATGCTAATAATTTCACATCACAGCCAATAGGTACTGACGATGGGATGCAATCTCCTCCAGCTTGATATTGTGCTCTCTCTGGCACTCCATATTCATTCATTCTGCTCTCCATTCCATTCACTCTCAAACGAATCCTAAGTCATTTTGATGTACAGTTGATGTTTGCAATGGAAGTGATGACATCGACTGGGTTGGCATTGATCTCTGCGCCCCAAACTAACAATTTGGGGGCCTCTGTTATCCATCTGGGAAGTTGCCAGGTCCCAGCTGGAGCATGTCTCATTTGGGCTCCTCAAACTGCTGGCCGACAACTATGATGATCACTATGAACACCGCCAGCAGTACCAGGATGCAGCATATTGCCACAGCCACCATGGCGCTGTTGCTCATCTCGAATCGCTCTACCTGTCACAGGTGTGTCAATCGACTCTCTGCTGTATGGGGGAAGTACAAAATATAACCGTGTTTATAACGAGGCTCAATACATTCAACCTCTGTGCACAATTGAGTCCTTGCTGTTCGCTGTCATAACTGCCTAACCCCTAGCCCCCCCTGACTGTGATACACCCAAAACAAATTATCAGTCATCAATTTCGACTGCTGCATATCAGTTGGGTTGTCTGTGCGTGAAGTGCTCCTCCGGTGAATGGCTTCCGGCTCTGGGCTTTGGCCTTTGTGACAGCTTGAGGACAGCACAAACCTTGTCACATGTCGACGCCTGTTCATTGTGCCGAAACAAATTGCACAATCTAAATGTGGCCTGGCACTTCATCAAGGGCCGCACAAGTGGGAATATCTCGAAAATCACAACCAATCACTGACCCGCTGCACACACAGATACGTCATGTGTGCATGTGTGTGTGTCAGTTGATTTATATGCTAGTTACCCTAACATAATATTTGTGATGTGCTGCATGACTCAGCAGTTTAGCTAATATCTTTTCAGAACTTTTAATTGTGTTTTAATTAACAGTTTTAGCCGGATTGTATTAAGTTAGGTCAACTGGCTTATAATTGCTACACTGCGAGAGTATACAGCGTAGAACTAATAGAGTTTGTATTTAAATGAATAAATGAATCACCTTTTCATTGCTAAAGTAACTTCTTCTTAAAATAAGTCTGAAAATTGTCTGTTTAGTATATACATCTATACATAGTAGTTGGTTCTAAGAATTCCCAAAAAGATCTAGCTGTTACTTAACGAAATACAATCAGTATTTGTTTGGAATATCATTAATACATTTATTTGAGAATATTTAAAAGTGGTTTAGGGTATTCTCTTTTCGAATCAGGAACTCCAATTACATTTTCTATAAGTTTTATACTTGACGAAGAGTAAAGTGTGGAATGCCTGGTTGTCAGACCAAGATACTTCTTGTCATTTTTTAGTATTTGTTTGGAATAACATTAATACATTTATTTGAGAATATTTAAAACTGTTTTAGGATATTCTCTTTTCGAATCAGGAACTCCAATTACATTTTCTATAAGTATTATACTTGACGAAGAGTAAAGCGTGGAATGCCTGTTTGTCAGACCAAGCTACTTATCATTTTTCTCAGTGTACTATGACACATTAAATTGGAGTTAAGCTTTGCTTAATTATAATCATATAAACGAGTTTAAGATCTAATAATATAACCCATTTAGTGAAAGTAACTCTGACTCACTGTCAACCAAATGCTGTGCTCTTTGAATCTGTCTAGTCAATTAAATCAAACATATCCACAACAAACTGTGATTACAGGGTACAAATAAATAACATGTATGCCGTAATGAAAATCGCTGATATTTTGTCAATGAAAAAGAACAACATGAACACGAAACACGAAAACAGTTATAGCAAAGGGAAAAAACAACTTTTGCAGAGTGTTTTTTTATTCCTCTGATACTGATACTGCTAGCACCTTTTGTGAAATGGAAGGTTAGCGGAATTGAACATAAAAACTAATATTGCCCAACACACAGAAAGGTCACAGCTGCTGGCAGTGCACAATAAAAAAAGAAGAAACGACACTTTGTACAGTGAAAACCCCCAAATGGGAGAGACAGGGGGGAGACCTGATCACTGGGGAGAGTTCTTGTCATTTAAACATTTGAATTTCAATTTTCAGCGACATTTAGCAAAGGGACACATGCACATGGTTCTAGCTCACTGTGCACTGTTGTGTGCGGTACCTTTTGAGGGCACTGTTTGACTAAATATTCAGCGCTTTAATTAGCTGAACCGCATTAAATAATTTGTTATACAGCGTTTGACCCATCACTTGCAGGCCCAAATGGTATTTCAGGCAACTGACAGATACCATTCCACTTTGGAATCGTGTACATTTTTTCATTATTTTCAGCAGACATTGCTGTAATGACTGTCGTTTTTTATTCAACATTCAGCCGTACCCTAAAAAATTATTTGCACTGTTCTCTCTTTGTGTAAGTGAACGGGAATCTGAGTGTTGGAAATTGTTGGCCTTTGGTTGTCCCTTTGAATTGCTCAATTAATATTCATGAAATTGCGACAATTTCACTCATATGCCCAACTCTGACTTCTGTATTGCGATAAATGTAACCCTTGCATAATTTATCTTGGCCAGAAAAGGCTAAAAGTCAGCCTCGTAAAAGCCGAAAATACCATAAAGCCAAGCAGGCTGATCAAAGTACTTGGGTCAGCGCGATTATGCTATATAAGTCAATTTGGCAGCAGAGGAAATATTGCGCATACGCCAGGTACAACACCTTGGGAAAGCGCTCCTGCTGCTGCTGAAAGGTTGATAAATTTTCCTATTAACGAGAGCTGGCAGAGAGAGAGAGAGAGTGAAAAGAGATTTCTCGACTGCCATGAAATGTAAAGCACTCAAATAGACACTTCAAAGACTTACAGCACATTTCACTGACACATATCGGCAGACTGTTGTCCTGTCCCACTGTCTGTTGGTCTATAGGCCTTAATTAAATTAGCGCACCACACAGAACAACGGAATCTAACAGCTGGCGCTGAAGGCAATGAGTAACAATAAAGATAGCGACAGGACAGGGCAGAGGGGGACTAAGGAGCCAAGATGACAGCATGTCACCCGGTCGACCCCAAAAAACGAAATAGAAACAGAAACAGAAACAGAAACATTCTACGCCTTGTCTCCCGTATTACCATATTCCCGTATTGCCGTATTCTTTGGCAGTGCGAAATAAAATACAATTTGCAATTTCGTAAGTTTTATGCGCACATTTGCAAAAATTTGCTTATGCTGAGTGAAATGTGGGGCTTTAGCTGGGATCCACGCAGATAACCCAAAAATTCAAAGTCATTGATATTATAGGCTGCGGGTGACGTCGACAGAATATCATAAGCACATTTCCTGTGAACAAGTCTTTAATGAACTTGAAGAGTTCAGCCAAGAGCCAAGCCAAGACTGCTATCAAATTATAGTAAACGCCTAAACAGTTTGCAGTGCACAATGTCAGGACTCGGGGCTTTTTTTCAAGTTCAACTGTTTGACTGCTGACTGCTGACCTTGGGGTCATAAGGCCAGAAGCGGCGGCTCATGCTACCTAGACAAACAATAAATGCTTCAAAAGTGCTTTAAGATGGTGCCCTGAGTGCGTGTGTTCGTATTGTTTTTTACCCTTCTACTTCTATGCTGTTGTCTTGCAATGTCAAAAGTCAAAAGTGCATTAAAATAATTGCACTTGGTTAGTCGGCACTTTGCACAACTGCCAGCAGCCTGTAGCCAGCAGCCAGCAGCCAGTGAACATTTATGATTTTAGAGCACAGGCACAAGGTGTACACACTACTCGTATATTCACGACTAACTACACTTTAACATGGTTTGCTTGAATTCTTTTGTCTCACAGAGAGAGAGATTTATATATACATGCCTCATAGCTGGTTTCCTGTTCGCTGTGAGTAACTTAACCTCGACTCAAAGGCCCCTTCTCTCCCTGACAGGAGACTGGCTTTGCCTTCACTTTCGCTTTATGCGCTTGCTTTAAAGATTACGCAAATGCGACACAAAGGCATTTTTATGCCTTAAAAGATATCATAATATGTCGGGCAGACACAAGGACCCCAATGCCTGGCTGCATTGTGAGCTGTGGCCCAACGAAGATTGATGAAATTCCTGACTAAATCACATTGCCATTAAAGCGCTTACCTTTCAGCCATACAATTGGGCTTTGTTTAAAGCAATATTAATTTAAAAATAATATCAGTAAGCCCAACTTATATATATTGCGTTTAAAAACCCAATAACTAAATTCGATTAATAATCCCGCATACAGTCAATTAGTGCATTGCTTTATCATGGCACACAACACAGCTGCGGATAATACGCTAATGTCCATCATAATTTTGGCTAACCACTCGACGGCCGAGTCACTTATCTTATCACATCACTTAATATTTAATGTAGCTGAAACTTTCTGACACTCTACATTAACGTGTTTTATTGAAATCGTCGCAGTTACGTGTTTTATCTCGACCCGGGATTTTAGGCATATCGACTAAATGAACCTCCGTATATCTTTAGTAATTGCCTAGCCATAAATACATAATGCAAAAGAGGAGAAAACTTTTTTATGTACTTCGACAAGTTTTGCGCTGTGTAACGCTGTCAAGTTCAACCTGAGATTGATTGCTCATCCGTACTCAAATAACAATGACTTGAATAACTCGAGGGGTAATTGATTAAATTTATTAGAGACTAGTTAACCAAGTGATGAAACTATTGGAAATGATGAGCAAATTAATTGTTTACATAAGAATATTGCTTCAATTGAAGCGAATCATAACAGTTCATAACTGTCATCGATTAAGTGTGAAAAAACATAATCTGTTTAATTGAATTTCGTTTTTTTGTTATTAATTGTTAGTACTACTGAAAGTGTCTGCGTGAAAAAATAAAATACTATCAACAATAATCGTTTGTAATTAATTGTAATCACTCTTTAAACAATTTGAAATTGCTCTGTGATTGGGGTAATTTGCTTTGGGCAGTCAACTCATTAGAAAGGTCAAAAGAATATAAATAAGTTTATCTATTTCGATGCTGCTCTGCTACTGATAGTTCTGCTCGAAAGTTCCCATTGAAACAGTGAAAGTGTTGCAAAATTTTCTACATTTTTCACATCACATGAGGCTAGGCCAAGTCAAACTGTCCGAAGAGAACAAAGAGCCAAGTTAAAACATCAACAGCAACAGCAGACTCAGTCATGTGCATGAGGCGCTAATTAATTTCGAGTTTTGCCCTCAAAAGTTGCTCATACGCAGCGTGCGACCGGCACCCTAACGCAGAGTTATAATACGTATTTTTTGCAGCGAAATAGAAATGAATAAGTGCAGCGCCCCGAAAGCAATATGAAACAAGAAAAACACAACGGAAACTCAACATAGTCCACGTTTAACCGTTTTAACTACCTCCGCTGGGGTTAAAATTTGTTAAATAAAAAATGGAGAGGCAAATCATTTGTACTATGTGCAAAGGTCGCTTTATATGACTGTGTTTATATAGGGCTGTATAATTTTCATGAGGCTGCGTAAAAGACGGCTATGTGCTGCTTATTATAAAATACTTATTTGGTCAGCCAGGCAGCCTAGTTGAGTGGGATTCACTGAGATCTCTTTGCCAAGGAGTAAATTTTAATATCAACGCATAAAAAGTCAGCGACAGCGAATGAATAAATAATTTATGCACTAAACCCCATAGACTCGGGCAACATTTATAGTCGTCATTCTACCTTTTTTGCTTTTTTAACATTTACCACACGTAGAAACTTTTATCTCTTCATTAGCTGCCGAAAACTAAGCACGCAACAATCCCGAACCCACAACCCTCTACCCTGAAGCCTGAAACCTTATACACTTCGCAGTCGAACAGGTGGGTGGATTTTTCCTAGCATGCAAAGGGTTCTCGCTACTGTTTGCTTATCACCTGGATGGTCAAACAACAAATACAAAAGAGGAGGAGCAAAAAATGACATCGATGGGTCATTGATTGTCTATTTGCACAGCTGGCACGTTTCATTCTTGCAACTAGTATTGGCAAATTGTCTTAAGGCATGACTCCGCTACAGGGATTGGCGTGCTCTGTCATGCGAGTTTTCTGTCATGCTAATCACGCTGAAGTATATACTCTCATGCGAGACTTGCGCTCAAGCATTTTACCACTGACTTAACTCTGGTAATGACTCAAGCCACACATAATCTTTATTAAAATTGTAGAACAAGTTGGTTATTTGAAGCTTATGTTGAGCTGTACTCACTAAATACTTTACACTGAACAAAAAATTAGGTGCTTTATTAGAATTCCACACAAGATTAGACAAGGGCGAAACATTCTCTCACTTTTAGAACAATGCATGACTATTCGTTTGAAATATTCTGAAAATTATTGGATTAATTTTAATCCTGGCACACATATAAAAATAAGCTATAATACAATTTTGTATAACTGTTAGTAAAATGGTTTTTAATCGAATTATATTTTATCTAAATAAATTTCCTATTATTAAAACTATTGACTATATGCTTTTATTTCCATCTTTAGATTTATAACATTTGAAAGAATTTAGAATCACTTAACAATTTCTAAATTTTCTATAATTTTCAATCTATTAAACAATATTTCGATATCAAGCACATACTGTTGTAATTGTAGGATATTTTTCCCAGTGTGTTTGCTTGGACAAAACAAAATCAATCTGTACTTTTTTATTGAGCTATAACTGAGCTGCTGTATCTGGAAATCCCTTAACAATGCCAAACGTTTTCCATTTGTTTGTATTGTCCGTTATATTCGGCTTTTACGCTTGTCATTCAGGCCTCAAATCTTGCAAGGTGGTGACAATGGGAACAACCAGCAATCCTACTCAATATGCCTCAGCTTGTTAGCATGAGATGTCTACATCTAATCGTATTGTCAGAGCATTAATGAAGATATTCATATAGTAATTAAGAGCTCGATTGTCGACATGCAAAGATTGCTTTCTCCCAACTTTCACTACGTCCCAGCCTGTAACTCAATTGTGCACAGTTCTTACATAGTTGATAATGCTTGTTTTTTAATTTTTAATTACATTTTATATAGTTACGGCTTTTGAAATGCGAAAGAAACTCTTTGATGTATGCAGTTGTATCCTCAATGCGGTAGACGCACGCAAGGCAGAGATTGATTCAGCGATTCAAAAGAAGTGCACAATAAAGTAAATTGTAAACGCGACTTGAAACAATTGCAACAATTTCTTTGCTGTCAGGCACAAAGTAACGGCTAAGCTGCTGCTGAAGCTTGTCACACGATACACTGTGATTGCGACTTTATTTTGTTTGCTTTTAAATTGGTTTAGCTGCTGTGAAAGCGTAAGCTGAAGCGGCGACTAAAGCGACTGGCGTGCTCGGCCGACTGTCATCGACTGAGTTCAGTTCCGCTAGTTCGCTGCTATATAAAAGTCCTCAAGAGAACGAGCGCAAAAGCTGCCGAGAGTCGAGAACGAAAGCTTTGCGAAGTAACTGCGACTATATGACTGTCCTGAGGCGGCAGTTTGACAGCCGCTTGGACGCTGCTCGCATTCAATAAATCTCGAATCAAATTGAATTTATGATTATTTTATTTGTTTCTTTTAGTAGCTAAATGTATGCATGCGACTCACGCAGATACACACACAGCTTGCTTTGCTTCTAAGTGGAATAATCTGCTATGTCATTACCGGATGGTTATAATATATATATTATTTATTTATTTATTAAGAGCGAACTTGGTATAATAAGAGTAAGGGTCTAAATATAGGACCTATTCATACGAGTTTCAATTCCATAAAAGTTGAATTTACTATCATCCCGAAAGTATGCAATGGAATTGCGAACTGGATTCACTTAATCAGCACTCTGCTTTCAGATCTCAACTCCAAATCAAAGTCTACCGTTAAGTTTAATGCAATTTCAATTGTTAGACTGCGAATAATGGGGAAAATTATATTATTGGACTTGTCAGACAATGACAGAAACGCCCAATGACCATTCACTGATAAACGCTGGCCATCATAATGATAAGGTGCGTAGCAGAGTATTTCTGCGCAGGCGTGAGCTTTGAGAGTAAACACTGTGTGCCGCTCGGCTACTGGCTCAACTGATAAGAAGTTCAGCACGGCGACTTGAGTTAACTTTAATCGCTGCTCAGATACAAAAAACGACAAGAAAAAGAATGGAAATGAAAATAAAAATAAAAATAAAAATAACGATAATAATGAGGCACAAATAAAAAATTGCCATTGATTTCCTTTTGAACTGATGTCGCTATTGTTTGCGCCCGATACATTAGGCACTTGCCCCCCACACCCCCCACACCGGCTGAATGTCCTCTTTGGTGTTGATTGCAGTGTGCTCAGCACACAGCCTAGGATCGTAAATTGAATTTACTTAAGCAGCTGCTTGTCGCAAATAATTATGTTCACATTTAATTAATAAGTTGTAACAAAAGGCCGGCAGGCGATGTTTTTAAAAAGGTCGTGAGGCCATTGTCTCTGTGGGGTTTGCCGCAACTGCCGAGTCCTACCCAAACTTTGTAAAAATGTGCTTTGTCTTGTGACTCCTTTTTGAAAAATGAGTTGCAAAAAAAAGAAGAAATCACACAAAAGTGATGCTAAAAAGTTGTCGCAAGGGACGACCAAGTTTCCTGGGGCGATGTCCGGCTTTTTTTGTAGGTCATTAAATTTCTGCCGTTCCTCATGTCGATTTAAATAATACAGGGGGAGAGAGGGCTGTTATTGTTCGCAGTGAGGCAATTTGCAAATACTGTACAAGTTGCCATTTAGACAGCAAATAAAAGCATGCCACAGAGAAGGTAGAGAAGGTAGAGATAGTGGAGCAGTCGTTCGCACTTGACAGTGGGGATATACTAAATTTATATTCTATATTTGTTGTCTATAGCTAAAAGTACAGCCTTAATAATAATAATCAATAATTGAGAGCAACTCATAGAACAATTCTAATTTTCACCTGACAATTGGCATATACTAAATTTGTATTCAATAATTGAGAGCAACCCATCGAACAATGGACAGAGAAAGAAAAGTTTAATTACACCGACTGTATCGTGGTATGTATTTGTTTAAAATATATAAAATATGGTGAATATATTATCTATGCTAAGTCTAAATCGTAAATACGCTTTACTCCAACACACCTGAGATTTTTCCTAGATTTTTTCGAGATTCTTTATATGTAGTTTGAAATAGATCATCTTAAATTTCAAAACCCATATCCAACAAATTTATATAATTCAAAGACTCATAAAACCGCTACTAAAGTTAATTTATATGAGGATTCGAAACAATCCCAGACTGGATTGGTTAGGTTATTTATGCCAGATCTCAGTTGTTTTATTTAAGACATTTTTAAGGTTGGATTCTGGGAAACTTTTCTATGTGAATGGTAAAAAATACTTAAACCTTAAAAAATGAAGTTTTAGAATAATTTCATTCACATCTTAACGATTTGAAAATAGGTTGATTCAGGGTCATTTTATGATGAATTATTGCTTAAAAACCAAAGTGCAAAGTTATTAAAATCTAAGGTAAATACTGAAGAATAATTAAAACATCTATGTTTCCATTTAACACATCGTAGGGCAACTTAAGTTTACCTGCAGCCCTTTGATGTGGCCAGATAGGAAGTAGAGATACAGTTATGAATAGTAAACCTTTTATAAATTTAAATTATATCTTCATGTCTTCAGTTTATATTTAATTATAGTTTCATTATTTCTAAATTCAATAAATGACATACTTAGTACACTCACCTGCATAGAACAAAGGTAGCAGATTGAAGACAATAACAAGTGGAAATACAGTGCGTGCAAATTTTTGCATATCCGTAAAGATTTTGACAGTGCGTGAGCCAAAGGCAGTGACAGCGACATCTCTTGCCCAGTGCTGATAGACATTTCGTTGTTTACTTGTTGTTGCAGTGGTTGCTGTTGCTGTTGCTGTTGGTGGTGTTGCTGCTGTTGTGGTTGTTGTTGCTGTTGCTGTTGCTGTTGTTCGTGTAGGTGTTTTAGCTGTAGAGACCTCAACTTGTCCACTTTTGATTTTGGAAGAAACGCGTGATTGTATTGCAGGCCTACAGTTGCTAGTTGCGGCTGTTGCTGCTCTTGTGTTGTTGCTGTTGCTGTGGTTGTTGTTGCCATGCGTAGCATTGCCAGCAGCAACGTGGGCAGCCACAGCAGATGCAATAGCAACGTGTTGCCATGCAGTGTCACCAACATCATTGCCATCATTGGAATTAGCACCATGTGTGTGTTCACCAGATGCAACTGCGGCAGGATACTGTTGCTGCTGCCAAACACGTGGCATGCTGGAGTTGTTGCTGGTAACGAGTTCATGTATTGTCCATGGCAAATTTGCTGCGCTTTTTGCTCTCGTTTGTACATCATCTGCTGCTGCTGTTGCTCTGCCTGCCTCGAGTGTTGCTGGCATGAGAGGTTGCCGTTTGCATGTTGCTGTTGTTGTTGTAGTTGTTGTTCTTGTGTTGCTTTCAAATTTTCTTTGTGTTGCTGTTGTTGTTGTTGTGCAAGACAGTAACGCTTCACTTTCAAATTGCTTTCGTTTGCAGTTGCTGTTGCTGTGTTGTTGTTGTTGTGAGAGTTGGCGTGTGTTGAAAGAAGGAAACTTGTTTGTTGTTGTTTTTGTTGGTGTGTTATAGAAATGTCGCATCCGTGCTGAGGCCATGTTGTGCCCTGGAAATATACAGAACATAAAGCATAGTGAGTTTTCTTTAATAATATTATGAAATAAAACAGAACAGTCAAACTTGAATAATGAAATCTGCAAATATACTCTATTCTTTATTGTTTACGTCTTTATTTTTAATGTCCTGTTCGATTAGCCACGCCCCATTTAAAAAGTAATATATTATCACAGTCAAATTCATTGCTGACATTTTGATATAGTCCGGCATCAAACAAACTTTTTGGCTCTTCCCCCTTGATAATCGATTCGTTTGTTATTTACAGATTCCGCGCTACAAAAAACATTTCGTTTATATTGTGTATTTAGGGCGCCTTAAAATCTACTTCAAACTCGAACACTGCAATGGGGGAGTCAATCCTTTGACATTCGCTTAACTACTGCTTCTTGTGCTCGGATGAGGGTCAACACTGGGTGTGGTTATTTCGGCTATACTCTGCCGAAAGAGTATGGGATATATTTAACTGATGTGCTGTACTCAAGTCCAGCAAAGAGAATAAAGAAAAGATCTTTTAAAAACCACATATCCTATAAATATTTAATTCAATTTATTGAAATCGATTTAATTCAGATTTTAATGTAGGGTTCTTCTATTATGTATTTTGTAGTATATACTTCAAATAGGCGATTACAGGGATCTACGAAATAATATGCACAGCATCCTTAAAGTATGCAATTTAAATAGTTACAAACTAAAAATTTAAACACCAGGTGAATTTTGCACAAATTCGAATCTAAGTGTACACCTAAAGGCCATATGTTATCAGTTCGCGAAAGATTTAGATCACTATGTCTGTACGTTTGGTCTGTGCGTTGATAGTCAGTCAGTCAGGACAAAGAGTTCGATGTATGCAGAGATATAACTATATAACGAATACTAAACTTACTAGAAAGTGGATTATATTAGAGATGACTCAATAAACTATTTTCATTACTTGAATGAATTTAAATTTGGTATAAAAACTAAAGTAATCCTTATTCAAGTCCTATTTGAAACATTCTTAACAGTCGAATGTTATAGTTGTTCAAAATCCAATGTTATCCTGCTGATAACAAGAGCTTTCCTATAGTTACAACAGCTAACAGTACGGAAAAGCTCGAGCCAAGTCCTACACCTTAGTATCGTAAGTTTGAAAAAGCTTTTTGGCAGCTTTTGCAGAAAGCTTTTAAGCCCTAGCACTGTTACATTGAGTAGCAGCATCTGAGTACTACATACAGCTGTGAATCATAATAAATTATCTTCAAATGCACTGAGATGAGACTAGCTAAAATACCACACCCACATTGTCAAGCCGCACATTTATCATATTTTATGGCAACATAATTGTTAGCAACGCCATGTTATTACCACGAGTATCAGCGCCATTCACTAGAATGTGCTTATTTGTTTATTCGAACTGTTCCAAGGGTTATTTATGATGCAAATTAAAGTTTAAGAAGTACTACTTTAATGTGGATCTATTTCTACTAGTAGTTCCAGCTGTCTATAGAAGGTCTGTGACGGTGCACAAATGTCATTAGTACATGTGCATAACTTCTTCTTCTTCTGCTTCTTTTTTCTATGCGTGTTCGTGTCAGGTATGGTCTAATGTTACTCTTGTCTTTTGCGGTTGCTTCCTGGAGCATTTGTATACCCTACAACTATTAAGGACGAGTAAGCAGGATATACTAACTGTGTGTAAAACTTATTGAACGGAAGAATGTGTTAGCATAAATTCCAGTTTTTGAGATCTTTTCCTCTTTAATGTAACAATTAACAATTATGCAGATACAAGTACTTTAATATTGTCAATATTGTATGTTACGATAAGAAACTTAAAAGAAAAAGTAAAAATTATAAATATAGTTGGTTTTTTCTCTTTGTATTTCATTTGAAATTAATTATATTTATTTTATTTTATAATATAATGTTAATAGCGCATAAACTCTACTACCATTTTATCATTTGTCATCCTATTGTGCAGAATATATCGATTAATCGATAAACATCGTTTGTTTATTAAACTAAATGCTGAAAAATTTCGGGGTTAATGATTTCATTCATTTTGAATGTGTTGAACTGAACTTCAAAATATTATGTAAATTTATTTGGGAGTGGAGCTAACATCTACTCAGTATCTAAAATATCCACATGAAGACACAGGACGACTTGAATGGCTGCGTCGTAGAAAGAGACTATTAAGAACTTAAAATATCGAGCAATTATATCAACAATTAAACATTTCTATTGTTGTACATTTTAATCTTCTATGTACTAGCTAAACATTACAGGATATCTTAGTAAGCGTTCATTCAGCGTTTCAACAGCATCCATTAATGCCAAACGCAGTCGTTGGATTGTAGTATGGTGTGCTGTGTGACTATGAGTGTGGGCGACTGTGTGTGTATGTCCGTGTTTGCATTTATGTTTGTGTGTGTGTGTGTGTGTGTGCTTGTTTGTGTTTTTGTTTGAGAGCACCTGCAAAAATGTATCCCGTTAATAATTCAGGTAACTCTCTGACTGAAAGCGGACAGTAAAAGTCGTAACACTTCTGGTAGAGTTAATGCATGCCGTTGGTGCAAGAATTTAGTAACTACTGCTAACAGCGAAACCACAAAGGACCACTATCGTCAACTAAATAAGATAATGTTTGCTTAATACTAGTATTACATTCATTTACGAGAACTTCAACTGATTTTAGTTCTATGCTAACTAGCTAATAGAGGCTTGGAAATCGTTTAAATTTAAACCCATTGCTGTTGATGCTGCTGTCGCTATGCCGTTCCAGTTTCCACACAACAATGGCAGAAGAGAAAAACTGGGAAAAATTAAAACAGAGCCACAGCCACAGCCAATTAGAGAGAACTAAAGTGCAGAAACCACTTCAAAGAAAGCGTGCAAAATGCAACAAAACAAAAATGCAAAAAAAAATAGAGTGCAAGTAGCATAGCAAATAGTTTGCAGTATAAACTAGGGGGACAGACTATAGTCGAGTGCTCTTGACTGTCGTATATTTTGCAGCCAGCATTGCACTCTAAATAAAACAATCTACATATACATATATACATATATAGATAATAAACTATAAACTAAAGCCACTCAATGCCACTTATCATTTATGTACAAAACAAATGAATAACTATCGGGTATATTCAATGGAAATAAAATGTTCAGCATAATTTATTAAAGTTCAAGTTGTAAAGAATTTCAGATATAAGGAATTTAAGCTAAAAAACCATATCGTAATGCAAATACAGCTATATTTCTTTCTTAAAAATATTATTTCAGTGGGAATAAGTTTATCGCCATAAATATGATATTTTACCAATAAAATTAGTAAATTTCACGAATTAATCTAAATTTAGCGAAGTAATTCTTACTCCAGTTTTGCAACAATCTTCTCCTAACTGAACAGAATGATTGTGCAAATTTCTTTCTAAAAAGATATACAAAATCTGATAAAATCTTGGACTTTCGGCATTTATTGGTCATTTATTGCTTCAAAAGTTTGAACTAAGGACAATAACTAACATTGAATTAACATTTGCAACTGTGAAAAGTTATATTCGGCCTTATTATTGACAGCCTTACTATTGATATACTATTTCCTAAAATAACTACATATTACTTCAAAAGAAATTTTTTCTTTAAATTCTTAAAATTAAATATATTTTGGCAGTTTAATAAATATTTTACTTTAATATTTTGTAAGTTTTTCTATTGTAAATAAATCGTAATAATTTTGCTATATTTCTTAATCAAATGATCATATCGTAGCCGTAAACTTTTAATATTATTTTAGTGTCTCATGCCGTCGAGTACGTACGACTGTAGCCTAGCCGGGCTGCTTTAAATTGTACACTTTTTGTGCTGTTTATTGCAATGCTGCTGCTGCAGAACTTTTGAGTTGTATGCTCAAATAAAATGCATTACTATGTGCAGCACCACCACTAAGTGGGTGTGGCAAGTACGCCCATAGAGCAGACTGACTGTCAAGTTGCCAGGGAATGCAATATGCATGAGCTGGTTGGAATGGACGACATCAGAGCCAAAGCACAACTTCAATCATAATGATCTGCATCATCATCAACGACAGATATGGCATGAGAATGCGAATGGGAATGGCAATACATACTCCTATCTGAGTGTGTGTGTCAGTGTGAGTGTGTGTGTGTGCATTACGAGTGTTGTTGTTGTTGATGTTGGCATTTCTGCTGTTGCCCGTATGACAAATTGTAATTTAAATTTGGTTTTTATTGCCACATAGAGCTTAAATTGTCACGTGGCATGACCTGTACTTGCCACGGAATGTGTGTACAAGTGTGTGTTTGACTGTGTGCTCGCACTACTATATGTGGAGTGTTGGCATTTTTAGACCTTGTACAAAGGGTTTATTAGATAAAATTGCAAGGTGTACGTGTGTGTGTGTGTGGCAACAGTAGCTGTGGTGCATCCTAAAGAATGGCAGCAAAAAGTGAGTCGTTCGACATTTATGCAGTCAACCGACTAAAAAATACTATTACTTCTATAGTAGTTATTACTATTGTTTCAACTATTTGACAGAGTGTACAAAGGTAGTTCTGCTAGCTCTATCAGAATTTCACTTCTTGTATTCATTCGCTTTTTTAAACCCTGCACATATACATATATTATATAATTTTTTAAATTGATTTCTCAGTTTACTGTATCAAGTGAATATTAGGTAAACGGTAAACAATATTAATAAATATAGAAATGTATAACTAAATTTAAGCATAAATAAATAAAACCATGTATGTACATATGTATATGTGTCGTATGCGTGATGTTACACATTACTCATACGCGGCGTGTACCGCAAATAACTTAATTCGACTTATAAACTATTAGTTATTAGCCAGAAAGCTTTTCCACTTTTGTTTGATCACTTTTAAGTTTTCTGGTTTTCTCTTTTAGTATAGTATATTGGATTATAGTACTCACCATATCGTCAGCATTTAGAGCGCTTGGGTACACCACGTCCTAATCGCCGAATATTCGAAGTTTCTGCAACGAGAAGAGCGTACAAAACTTAGACAAAGTTGAGGGAAATGTATAATAATACTACTTAAAACTGATTTCGACTGCACGCTGCAGTTAAAGTTTGTGAAGTAACTCGGAAAAGTTGTCAAAAAGCTTGAAACTTTGGAAGATAAATAAAATGAAAGTATAAAATCAATTTGAGAGCGAAGGAGAATTAGACAACGACAGAAAAGTACTGCGGTAGAATGAACAGAAAAGAGCCAAAATAAAAACAAAAAACGCAAACACATGTGTCTTATGTGATATATGAAGGAAGTGAAACCACAAACAAATTGTAGAATACCCGGGCTTGACTCTTGGCTATTGGAAGCTGCACACATTGGCAGCACTTTTAGCCGAGTCCCAGAGCAATTTATCATCTCTATGTTTAAAATTTATTACATTTATTTTATGTTGCCTGCTCACTGTTCTCTTTCGCTGCGTTGCGTTGCGTTTCGTTTCTTTACCTGCTTACTTGGTTTTTAACTGTTTTTCCCTCTTATGGCAATTCAATGTGCGTGTCTGAGGCACTCAAACAATTCCCAGACAACACTTAAAAAGCCAAAGTTAAGTAAATACATACACAAAGTGGGCAAAGGAAATAAAAACCGTACAGCATAGAGATTGAATGTTTTGCTGTCAGCTTGCAGCTGAGTTATAGTCCTCACTCTAATCTAATTTATTGCCACAGTTGTATTCATCAACGTCCAAACTGATCTGTTTCAGATTAAGCGCACTCTCCGACAGAAATATGAATTTTAAATTCCACTTTTATAGAGAATGTACAATGTACATTCCACAAGCAGCCACTGCACGTTGCCAAATTACACTCGATATCAATTTGTTGGCTAAGCTTGCTTCTGTTTCTGTTTCTGCTTTTGCCTTTTCTTTGGCACCAGCTGCCCGTATCCTCGCCCCAGCCACAATTAAAATTGTTTCAAATTGTGCCATTGCTACCGAATCTCCTAGTAATCCATGCCAAAAGCAGTCCTTCTATCAGCGTAATGTAACTTTCGATTTTTGTGCCATAACAATTACAATTGTAGTACGACCTGTATGCATCATTATGACGTTGAGACATCGCAATGTGATAATGAAATCGACGCCAGCACAGCAAATTTAATGCAGCGTCAAATTTAATAAATTTTCATGTCGACGACTGCCACTTTGCATTTGCCAACAGTTTCCACATTACATAAATCGCGTTTAACACCGCTGACATTTTACGGTCAACTCTGATAAATTTCTCTTACATCAAACACCCGTATACCTACTATACCTTATCTTGTGTGGTCAAAGAGAAAACTTTAAATCAAATGAATAAAGTTACGTTCTAATGTTCAGTTCACTCAGTTGTTCTAAGCAATAAAAGTACTAAGATAAGTAAAACACAATCTCATATGTATGACAATGGGAAAAACTGAATATCCTATGTAACTCACGAATATTATCGCCCAGAAATGGGTTTAGATAAAGGAGACTGGTCGCTTGGCCAGTCAGTTGTTCATCACTCACTAACCCCGTTGGTTTTCCTTACTGTTCTCTGAACAGTCTAAATATATAGCGAACAATATTACTTCCTATACCACATTATATAACTTCGGAATATTTGTTAGTATTTTTTCATTTATTTAGGTAAATGTAATGTAATGAAGTTAGCAAATCACGCCTTATATAGCCACAGATCAGGAGTGGAATGGAATTCAATTAATATATACTCGTCTCTACGTTATATCAATATACCGATAAATCTGAAAATAAAGCAACTACCCAGTCAGTCAATCAGTACTTGATGATAAGTACTTGACTTAAATATTTTATTCAGTTTCAGTATTCTCTTTCTTAGTGAGATATCAAAATTGAAATGTAAGGTTTCAAGTACGAAACTCTTGACCTTTTTTATCTGTGTACTAACTATAAAACTGAAGTCTGTAGCCAAGTATTAGATTGTTGACTATTATTTATTGCATAAAATTCGAGCAGAAATTCATGAGATTTTTTGTGGTTTGCATCAAAAGACGCAAATATGCGCTTAAAGCGAAATTTGAGCACTGCAGCAAGGCGACTCTTGGTGACGTTGTCAGGCAATGATGCATTAAATTGAAACGAGCTCAGCACCGACAAACTGGTGGGCGTGGTGTAAAGTGGAGATGGAAGTGGGAGTGGTAGTGGGAGTGGACATTGCATATTCAGCAATAGGCGGAAGTTGACACAAAGGCAGCTCTCTACAGCTGAGGCGTTGGCTTCCTTTAAAATCAGGTAACGAGCTATGCTGCTGCTATGGCTATACCAGCTGTGTCTCTGTGTGTGTGTGTGTGTTTGGGTGTGTATGACCTTATTTGCATGTCACTCACGCCTACCAACGTACCATGGATAACCCGAGAAAGAAGCTCGCTGCACTCGCTGGCTTTCAGTTTCAGTTTACAGTTACCTATGGCATACGGCATACAAGGTAGCCCATGCATCATGTGACGTGGCACGTAAATTTGTAATAAATTTAGAATTATGTGCACATTTCGTGCCTGTGCTGCTGATGTTGTTACTGCTGTTGCTGTAGCTGTAGCTGTTGTTGCCGGGGCCGAAGGCCAAGAAATTTGCGACTTGCACTTTGATAATTTATGTTGCATACACCCAGGCGTAGTCCTACATCATACAACAGCACCTGCGTATATATGGATTGCCCTTTGATATTGTTATTCTAGTTTATCAATTTATCCTTTGCAGCTTTTCAATTTGCCCTATGCAGTGTGAAAATGTTCATCAATTGTGTGCAACCCATTGAAAAACTGCTAGACAAAGTGAACGAAGTGTATCGTATTAGGTATTTATTAAGCTGAAGATGACGTGGAAATTTCTTATGATTGATCAAAAGCCTTTTCGCTGGGGCCAACACTAATGTTACTCTAAGTTTATTTATTGATTTACACTGAAACGCTTTAAATTTTTCTATATGTTTACAGAGTCTCAACTAAATGTAAACGAATGAGAAATATAAGTATATACAAAAGTTATAAATTAAATTAAAGCTTAGTAATAAAAGTGTATTTAAATGAAAGTTAATGATTGTGATTATCGGGGATAAAAAGGATAATAATTAAATTCATTTAAGGTCTCCGACTTATGGCCTCTTTCACTGCTTTGAGTCGAGTTTTATTTTAGTATTTTAATCTTATAAATTGACTTCTTCCATATCTCACAGCAGTAAAGACTTTGCATGTCACTTAACGCTGTCAACAGCATAAGGAAACTTAATAACAATCTAAGATTTTAATAAGTTTTCCTTTGCCTCTAAAGATGTACTCAATCTTTGTAGTTTTTCAATAAGTTTACTGCCTGAAGGCCTGTCTTCTATGCACTTTGTATACGTACATATATACATATAATATTTACCATAGCTATTCAACTATTTGTCCAGCGTGTGCTGCATTCATATCAGTTGATTAAAGAGCCTGAAATGCCAAATGCCTCAAGGGCTGAGTGGACTGGCCAAGGCAAACCAAATGGTACAGTCAAATAGGACACAAGCCCACACACTATAACATATTTTGAACAATGACTAAAGCACAAATAGACGGAATATTACTTGGCATAAAGCACTCACTCTTCTGACTTCTTATTGAAAAAATTATAAAGAAGCTGTGGAAGATAAATTCAAATTAAATGAAATGAAAATTATTACTATTTTCTCATTTCCGTTCTACTTACATTTATGCTCGTCGCATCGCTGTTCATCTTTGCTGTTCATTTCTTGCCATGTTCATTAACATTTTTACATTTTCCGTGAATTGCTGCAGTTGTACCAGTAAAAAGTCGTCTAGCTGAGTACGAAATGTTTAGCTGCAATCAAACTGAAAATATAGATAAAATGATTAGTGGCATACAAGTAGGTAAGGCTCTAGTACTAAATATTAAAATAGACATAAACTATAAAAACGAATAGTATTCTATTTAAGCTTTCTATTTGTACTATTTAATCGTATTAGTTGTCTGGTCTCTATAACCCAATTAGCATAGACCTTTATTAGTTGTCTGGTCTCTATAACCCAATTAGCATAGACCTTTAGTTCGATAATGACTGTAGCTTAACTCAGCAAATGCTTAGTGCTCTTAGTATTCTACCATTTTACTCAGGTGTACAACGAGCCATCAGATTGTATGCCTAATTTCTGCCATTTCTATCTTAACGAGTTAATAAGCCTCTTGGTTTGGCTGGAGAGCCCATACACTCTCCTTTAGCATCATGCTGGATTACATGGGTCGCTCAACTGGGCAATAATCTCTAAACAAATATCAAATATTTACACACACACACATACAGTATATACTAGTATATGTGGGCGAATATAACATTAGGTATTAGGCAATACTAATCCAAAACACTGATGGACCTGTTCAATTAATGATGCCTCTCACGTTAAATAAAAAGTCCAAATTGCTATGCAAATTGCGAGCAGCCGCAAAGTATGCAATACAAATGTACACAAAGGTTTATGATATGTCTGTTAGTATGTGTCTGTGTGTGTGGCTGTCTGTGTGTATATTATGCATGCATATGGCCCAAAGCAAAGCGAAAGCAAACGAAACGAAGCTGGAATGAAACACGCATATCAATGGAATTAATTGGTAAGCCATAGACAGACGTAGCTGAAAAGGAAGCTCGACGAACGACAGGAAAAACAGCAACAAAACGCAACGCGTATCAATCTCAACAATAACAACACACACGCACAGCCTAATCACACACATACACGCGCACCCTGATAGATACAGAGACTGAGACCGAGAATGAGACGACCAAATTACAACCAATTTTTATTGCTGCGAAAACAAAGGCGCAGCATATTATCACAGCAACAACAGCAACAACAATCAGAGCAGCAGCAGCAGCAGCAGCAGTCAGAAACATGGCAACAAAATGGCGGCAATGACGACATAAGGCGTGGCTGGGCTGACGCCTGCACGTTCCACTAACAATAAATGATAAAACATAAATTCGCGCGCAACTCACACACACTCAGGTCACACACACACACACACACACACACACACACACACACATGAACATCATATCGTTAAAAGTCAATTGTAAACTTATGCGCCTGAAGGCACATCTACAACTACTCACATACACGCACACACACACACACACACTCGCACACACGCACAGGCACATACAGAGACAGAGGCGAAACGTGCTATGCGCCTGTTGGAGAATCATAATGGCGCCTTATCAGCAGCATTTAAATCAGCGCCTAAAACGACTGACACGAAAACTGAGGCTGTGACTGAGACTGAGGCTGTGGCTGAGGCTGAGCCTGAGCCTGTGTCTGAAGTTGTAACTGTTTTTTGCTGGCTGCAGTAAAGGAAACCACTGAAGCGGCAGTTGGATAAAAGTTACATTGACATTGCCAAAGCAAGTAGCTATACGCCAGTGCTGGCAGTTTAGCTTATTTATGCTTATAGCCATAAACCTAACTACGTTTATGATTTATGTTTTGATGATTCCTTGAATTGAGTTCATATGTAATGTTGTTTCAATATGGCATCCATATTAAGGATTCATCTAAGTAGGTAAAAGTATTGATAACTTGACTTAGAAATAAAAGAAATGTCTAATTAAGTCACTGTTAATAAAGCTTTAAATTAATAAAATATATATGTACATACATGTATATCAAAATATGCTCAAAAAGAAAACAAATTGATTTTCTATTTCATTTGACAATTAGCTTAGATTTTAGCATACTTATATCACTTATTATTACTCAGCTTTTAGCTATTTTTAATTCACATCTAGCTTATTAAGTGGCAACACTGGCTCACAAACACACACACACACACACACACACATACAAAACTAACGAAGCATAAGAACCAAATATATGTATGCACACAAAGAGCGCAAGCGAGCGAGCGAACGATTGAGCGCAAGCGAGGCATAAAGAGAGTCCATGCGCCGCCGCTTTGCATGCTACACCAACGTTTAAGAGAGTGGGAGTGAGTGCGTGTGTGTTTGTGTGTTTGTGTGTTTTGCTCTCTCTTGTTGTCCCTATTTTTACTGCTGCCGACAGCCAGCGTGAGGGTCGACGGCTGACACGTCGCCCGTTTTACATTCTTCTGCTCGCAGCTTAAAATGCATACCACAAACAGTTGTTATTGGCATTGTTCTTGCACCCTGCACTGAATACGGGGCTACACGGTTTATGCAATTGCCCAAGGTGTAGAGGGAAGCAAGTGGAAGAGAAGACTAGTTAATTAATATGTATGTACTTATAGTTACATAAGGGGAGTCGTTGGCTAGAGACCAGGGCATGAAGTCTAGTGTAGTATTAATGTTTGATTTTTGAAGACTTTGTACTTTAAAAAAATACAAAAGGTCTATGAAGATTGGGCAGATTGGTAAGATTGGTAGACCCCATAAAGTATTCTTAATCGGGACAACGAGCAGAGTCCGTTTACCCATGTCGGTCGGTATGAACAACAAGATCTCACTAACTATAACAGCTAGAGACTCAATTATTAGACCCTGTACTTTTAAAAAGTACAAAAGGCTCTATTTGTGCAAATGACATTTGTGTGTAACAGGCAGAAGGAGACGTGGCTGACCCTACCAAATATATAAATTCTTGATCCAGACGACGAGCTGAGTCGATATAGCTCTGTCTGTCTGTCCTATCTGTCCGTCTGTCTGTATGAATGCCTAAATCTCGTAAACTATTAGAGCTAGAAACTAAATTTAGGTTAGGTTCGTGAATTATTTAAGCCGGTCAAATTTATTTCTGATTTCTAATATCTCATCCCCCCTCTCCCTCAAATTATCTAAATATATTTTCAGCATTTACAGTTTTGGAGTCACTGTCTGTTTTCTTTGCACAAATAAAGCTTAAGACACACTGAATGTTTGGTTCAGTTCAATCGGATAATAAACAGAGGAGATGTTGGATAGTCAATTTTCTGTACTAATGTATGTGTGTATGTATATGTTGCTGCTATCGACGCCCAAGGCAAAGCAAAGTACAGGGTCTTCTTCTGTCGGTTGCGTTCGATCTGTCACAATTCTCTTGCACCCCAATATATACATATATATATAATTATTATCAATAATATACAAATAATTTCATTTTCCATTTCATTTATCCAATATTTTGTTTAATATCTCGATTATTAAAAATTTATACAAGTTTCCTTTCATACCTTTAGTATAAAGTGTAAATCAATTGCTTCTGTTTTAAAATGCTGTAATAACTAACAAAGTGATTAAGGGCATTTGTCAGGTGTGGCATAAATCACCTATTCAGGTGTGTACTTGTTTTATGGCTAGTTTGGTATTTCTTCTGCTTTTAATATATCTACTTTTTCCCCACTTAATGGCGTAACAATTATTTAGGTTCATCGGAGTACACCCTTTGATGGCACTCCAGAGGGCGCTTATGTGGCCGGAGTCTGTCAATTGAATTGGCACAGACAAATAAAAGTGTGCATGTGTGCAGGGCAAAGTTAGATGAGCCCCTTAACTGCGCACAGTTACTCTATCTCGGCATTTAATTAAAAGCAAGAAAGAAAGAAATTTATAGTCGCCACTCCGAAGATAACATGCTCTAATCAGGTTATAAGGTATTAGAGAAGATATAATTTAGTTGCCGACGTAGACCTAAAGTATAAAGTATAGACCTAAAATATAAAGATGTATATATCAAACTCTCAGCTGTTATGGGGCTCATTAATCAGGAGGTATCACTTATCATATCAATATCAATAACAGAAAGCATTGATAGAAAATTAAGACTAAGTACGGACATTCTTCTAATAAAAGACCAAATTAAAAAAAAATCCAGCATTAGCAAGAAATAATTTTGATTCAAAAGGAACACTCTCATCGAACCAAGATATGACTTGGATCTATGGATATGGTTTTGATCTATCTGCCGTTCCGCATTTCGTACTATATACTTCTATGTGCAATTAAAATATTTTTACTAAAACGACTCACTAATAGTTATCGGACTTACCGTTAACACTTTTGGGGTTACGGATTTTTTTGCATATGAGATAGTTAGTATTATTATCATTCTTTGCTTATTTTATCCACACTGACTGATTGAGTGACCGGCTATCTACATCCTGCCTAAATGGTAAGAAGTAGGAGCTTGAAATGTTCATACAGCTTAGATATTATGGCGAAGTGGAAGCACTAAGAATTAAATTTTTAAATTGCAGCTTTAAATGTATCAGATTCCAGCTTTAAAGTTGTACTCCGATCTACATACCCTTAAATTTCTGTATACAAGTTATATTGCCTTAGTACTAATCTCCAATCTCACACAAACTCAAACAGAGAGTAGATTATATAAAACTATCATACCAGTTTCTAACCAAGTACGGGTATAGTAGGGATTCTAGTACTTTGTGCCCCATTCAGTCTAGAAGAGAATTGTATTACTGTATTAAAGTTGACAACCGCAATAAGGCTTTGCTTATGACACAGTACTCAATTGCACATACTCTGCATACCCTAGAATGGACATCATTTTAACATTCGGCTTACATACGAAATTCCAGCCTTGGCCATAGGTCCTGCAACTTTATACAGTTGGTAGTTGTGCTGCTAAACGTTTTGCAAATAACAATTTTTTATTTATAAACAAGCAACAACACACTAAACGACCACTTAAGTGTGTTGCTTCAACAACAACAACAACAACAATCAGTGACAGTAAAGACAATAGTCACATACTACACTCAAAAAAAAAGGACAGGCATGGTAAAAATAACTGTGTGGGTGGTTAAATTCATTTTGTTTGAAAACAACTGCACTGCAAATAAAATATAATTGTTGGATTTAAATAGAAACACATTACATAGCGTAAATAAATATAAATGCAGTGAAAACTCCCGTAGTGGTCACCTATAAAATCGGATGACCCCTTTTTAAAGGACACAACTTCTACGACGTAACGTTCGTTCGTTAATGCAATTATGTTTTGCGAACACTCCCCTTAAGCGGACAAAAGTTGCCGAGTGTCCATTGTGGAGAGTTTTCTGTTTATTTATATGTGTCGAAAATAGAAAATAGGGAATATTTTCGCATAATTTTCGCAGTAGCACATTCATGAGAGCTATTGAAAGTCAATATGCTAAATGGTTGAAGTGTTAACAAGGCGAAGGTAAATATACTGATATACCAGTGCAAATTAACAACATGATAATCAAAAAGTTGTATAAGTTATCGTATACGCGTTCGTCACATACTAAATGGCGCCCAACGTGGGGCGCCATCCCTACGCCCAAGAAGTAAGCACAGCCGTTAGCCGACAGAGCTGCTTCTTAGCCGGAGACTATCGTATATGCGTTCGTCACAAAGTAATTCAAAAATATATTTATTATATTTTTAGTATTAATAGACAATTATGCCCATATATTTTCAAGTCATCTTGGACATAGTCAAACAGTCTACTATGTCGTTTCTCTGAGTGCAGATGCATGCCCCTTTTCCTAGACTAAGCTGCCCAAGTCCAGTGCTGCATAAGTGGAGCGCATGAATGAATGAAAGAGTGAGCGCGTGGGTGGGGTGTGAGTGAGGGAGTGAGTGAGCCAGTGAGTGAATGACAGATTCGCCGCTGGCAACATGAGTGGGCGTGGCCACTGCTTAGTCGGTGCCCCCATTGTTAAATGCGGCTGCTGCTATCATTACTCGACATGCCCGTTGTCTCTGCTGTTGTCTCCGTTGTGTTGTTGTTGCTGTCGTTGCTGCTGTCATTTTCATCTAAGTGCACACCAAGTGCGCTCCAAAAGCGACCAGGATTCATTGTTATGCCTACGTATTTGTGTTTGTGTTACTGTATGCGTGTTGTCCCCCATGTGTGTGTATATGTGTGTGCGTGTGTTGTTTTAGTTTTTAGGGTATTTGCTTGAGTGCACTGCTTGTTGCTTTTGTTAAACGTTAAACATGTGGTTGTTGTTGTCATTCTCGTTTTCTTTTCTTTTGCCATCATTCTCCCTTTTGTTCCCACTATGCCATTTTTGCATGATGATTATTTCTGCATAGCCACGCTACTGTGCGGTCGACTGCAAAGCAACTAACCATTTTAAGCCGCCGGGCAATGAGCCACAAATCACCAAAGCTAGCAAGCACAGCAGTCGAGTGCACCCGACAATAGAGCACACTGCATGCAGCTTACACATATATACTATCGGATTTAGGACTATCGAAGTTTTTTAATTCCTATGTAGTAGTAGAGGACTATATCGATTGTATTGATGTATATACATGCATATGTGCATAAAATACTGAAATATTTTTGAATTTAGGAGCAATTATATTACATTTTTATTATATTTCATTCAAAGTGAAAATACGTTTTTTCTTTTCAATAATTAAAAAAGTATTTGAAATAAATTTAAATTACATTTTATAAACATAAGTCCATTTGACAACATTTTAGTTAAAGTTTACTATTAGCATAGATAATGCTATTTTAAAACTCTGAATTTAGGTTTATCTGTGAAATTCATATATATTATTCTCTCAATACTCAAAAAGAAAACCAATTGTTCAATAAAGATGGAATTACAAGGATCACATAGTTTTATGCTAAAGAAGTTTGAAATTTTAAAGTTAATGGTTTTAAAGCTATATTTAAAATACCTTAGAATAAAATGATAAGATAATATATAATCATGAAAAGTTCTTACAACAAAAAGGTCGCAAAATTTAGAAAAAAAATTTTATTTTCACGTAATATGCATACAATACTGCTTCCCCAGTATTCTATATCTATTCCTTCGGTCTGGGCTAGAACATTTTATGAATATTGATTTCTTAACTTTGAAAAAGCATACTCACTTGCAAAAAAGATATACCCCTTGTGCCCTCTTCAGTCATTTTCAATTAAAAATGTTCGTTTGTTTGAATTGAAGAAATATCTGAACCCATGACTAATAAATGAAGTCCATTTACGGTCTATAGTTACTGTAGAATTTGTTGAGCATACTTCTAGGTCAGATGTCAGAAATGATTGCAGAACATTTTACATTTGACACTTTGGGTGCAGAGCTCCAGTCATATCAATCAAATGTGATGAGAAAACATGCGAAAGAGCAACAACAGGGAGAGCAGCACCGACAATACGTTTCTAATTAAGAAAGTTTTGTCTGAAAAGCACTTGAATGAAATTTTAATTTATTTCTAAACCTTGCTGCCTTTGCTATCATTGCCATACCCACAGCAAAGACAATAGTCAAAGAACACACAATACACACGAAAACTTTTTCAGATGAAGAGCAAACAGACAGACCGACAGACGGACGCACAGACAGACGGACTGATAGGTATATAGGACTCTGAATGTGTGGCAGGAAACGATATAAAATATTAAATCTTATCACTGTCATTTATTAGCACAGTATCGAGGGCTCTTCGCTGTGAGCATTTTTAAACAGCGCCAAAGGCACTCGTTGGCCCCATGAAGCGGTTAAGCTATCAAAACAATATTTGGCAATTAACCCAGCTAAATGCGATACCTCTGGCCAAATTATGCTGCCGAACTGACGACAATGGCATTCAGTTACCAGCTTTCACATTTTGCCATGTTAATGACAGACAACAACAACAACAACAGCATTTCGCAGTGACTGTGCGTATGTACATGTACACTGTAAAAAATCAAAATCTAAAATGAAACAATCTTAAATAAAAATCTCGAAAAGCTTATTAAACTTCTCAAAAATGAGTTTTCAAGGTATAAAGTATTATATTAATGAGTGCAAAATCTAAACATTTGTTTCCTTAATACTCAGAGAACTGAATTGAGAGAGTGCAGTATCGATATCTCGCTTGCCCTTACATTCAACTAATTTCGTATAAAGTCCCTTTACTTCATATAGGTCTTATGCCAAAAATCGTATGCAGTAGGCGAAGCTTCAAAGTTTTCATACACACCATAGGCTTACTGCAAGTTGGAGTCAAATACACACAGATAACTGGAATTAGTTGTGTGTTTTATAAAAGAAAATATGTTATATAGAAGAATAATATCAAGAAAAAAAAATGGATTACTGAAGAAAAATATTGGATTACTTATACTGAAATACATACTTCAATGATTATTTTTATTCTTTTTTTTTTTAGAAAATATTTGATGTCTAAAAAGAAGATTGCATTGAGGTTACCCTTCTTTCGCGGTCACAGTTTTACGGCCAAAAATCGTACTTTTAGCTGGTTTTTTTTCATCAGTGTAATCATGCATATTTCGTGTTCTTCCTCCTTTTTTATTTTTATTTCTTTCCCGCATTATCGTGATTAAAATTTTGCACTTTTTGTACCAGTTTAGCGGGCCCCTACCACGTTGTCATTAACAACTGTTCAGCATTCTTATCAGCAGCAGCAACCCCCAACTCACTGCCCTTGCCTTTATCAACAAAGAGCGCGGAGGCCATGCAGAGAGCCCACGAGAGAGCGCAAAGAGAAAACCGCGCTTTGAGTGCTTTGTTCCTGAAGAGCAGCACACAGCATAAATACGAGTGTGTATGTCTGTTCTCTCGCTTGCAGACTCTTTCTTCGCAGCTGAAAATCGTCTAATATCCATTTTTATATTTTATCATCAATTTTATTACGCACAAAGTAAATAGGCGCAACCGAAGCCGCTGCCGCCTCCGCTGCCAACGTCGATACCTTAGCAGCAACATCATCATGGGAAAACAACAACAAAGCGTGCTCACTCACGCACACACACACACACACACTGTGAGACTCTGCTGAGAGCAGCAGCTGAAGACACAACACGCCCTTTTTGATTTTTGTATTCGCACTTTCTTTTACATTTCGTCACTCTTGAGCACTTTTTTGTGTGTTGTAGTTGCTTTGTGTTGTATTTCTGCTTTTCTTTTCGTTTGACTTGTTATTGCCAATTACACTAGGCAACAAAATCGAACTTATTGCGAGCAGCTGGAATCGCCTTACCATAAATTTTAATTATGTATAGCTAACTAATCTGAATATAGTAGAACGCAACCAGATGCGATTTTAGCTCTATTCTTTTAAGAAAAAAGCCCAAAAAAAAAAAACAAATTCAATAATTATTTTCTCAATTCAACAAAACTACTGTTTTCCAGCAATTAGTGTATATGGAGCATAGAGTAAAAATAGGATGTGGTATTTTGTAACTGTTAATGAAACACCAAATTTGAAGAATACTTGAAGTAAAAGTTTCATCATATGGTGCCATATCTATCCAGCTGCAATTTGGCTGTTGGCTAGTGTTATTAATTTAGTGAGCGTGTGTCAATTTGTTGTTGTACATACCTACAGTTGAAGATGCATGGGTATTGTTGTATCCTTTGGGTTATTGTTCCTGCTGTTGTTGTTGTTGACGTTGATTGCTGAACACGATTAAGTGAACTGTTGTTGTTGCTGTTGCTGTTGCTATTGTTGCACTTTGCCTTAACTCTTCACTTGAATATTTGCAAACATCCTTAGGTGGGAATAAAGCCGTTGTAAACAAGGATTAGCACTACACTACACAACATTTAGTACACAGATTATGCAGTTATATGTATATGTATGTATATATACTTGACGTGTGTATATATGTATAATTATGCACTACAGTTACGCGAGCACATTATCATCTTGACGCCAGGCGCGAGTTTTTGCAACTAAATCTGCCCGGGTTCAGCAGTCAGTGGCACCTTTAGACACGGCACAGAATTCATCAATTGAACCCACACAATGAACGCAATTTATTACGTCTTTCGCTCTGATTACTTACAGTGTCTTGATTGAATCAAGTGCCTGCAAATAAACTGATTTAAATTTAGCCTTAAACACCTTAACTAGATCTAATGGAACGTCTAACTGAACTGTATTAAGTGCAAACTACTACTATACTATATGTGGCATCGTCACAAATTGCGTTCTCGTTTCTTTTGATTAGCACTTATTCAATTTAGTATTTACGGCCCGTTTAGTTCATCTGCCCAGCTAATTATAATCAAGCAAATTTAAAACAAACAGACCTTCAGCTACAGCTTAAGTAGGTCGGGCAAAAAAACATCATAAACTATTTTCTCAAAATGAAATGCGGAAAAAGTAGTGAAAATAAAGGTAGTAGTAGTAGTAGGTAAAAGTGTATTCGTAATTATTTTGGCATTTAAAATTCAACTGGAATCTGCTTGTTTTCGTTTCATTTCCTGCCTCTCGCTGCTTGTTGTTGATAAATTCACAATTTTTTGGGAGCGGCCGCAGTAACGGCAAAGCAAAGCAAAGCAGAGCAGAGCAGAGAAGAGCTTTTCTCTTCAGCGTTTTGGAGTTTTGTCTTTAACCAATAAATTACTACAATTTGTAAACGCTTTACTAGAATATTTTAACACATTTTCTTCATCGATTGAAATCGCTTTCAATCAGCCGAAAATTAACTGTCACTATAGTGTGTGTGAGCGTGTGGATTGATTATTTTATTTTATCTTATTTTATTCTTTTTTTCATTTCCTTTTTTTTTTTTTTGGCTATGCTGTGCTCTGTGACATAGCATACTTTTGGGGGTTGCGGTCCGGAGAACCGCCTGCCTGAACCGAGCTAAAACCGAGAACCCAACAACAATAACGCCTATGGCAATGGCAACAACAACAGCAGCAGCACCAGCAGCAGCAGCAGCAACAACAACAACGGCAACTCGCGCATATGTAACCAGCAGTAATTTTTTCAATTACAAAAATGTCTTTGTTGTCTGATTCATTTTTGGTGGATCGTAAAATGGCACACTGACCCACACACACACGGATACAGGCACAATATACACACACACACAGACACACATACACATAAATATTCGTACACGAGGCGTGGATTAAATAGCATCAGAAGCAGAAACAGCGGCAAGTATCAAAATTTTCAGCTTGACCATCCCCACTTGCCACTTGCCACTTTGCTATTTTCCATTCACTCGTTTCTGTTGTTGTTGCTGTTGGTGTTACTGCTGCTGCTGCTGCTGCTGCTGGTAGTCCTGTTGTAGCTGGTGTATTTGCCTGGACCATTTACCGTGCCTTAAGCCACAATCGTTCTATCGCTCTCGAGTTACAAATTCACACTGAAACGAGTCTTGCGTCGCCGTTAATTTCGTTCTCACCGTCGGATGCTGTCGCTATCGCTGACGCTTTTGCTGTTGGTCCTTCGTCATTGTGAAGTCAAGTACTCGCCGGCGCCCACATTCTCTTCGCTCTAAAGAGCACACACACACACACGCATACATATACAACGATGTAGTACATTCGCATATAAAAGAGCGGAAGATGCGAAGCTGATTAAACACTTGAAAGCCGCAATTTTAGCAATTCATTACAACAAATGCTAATTGGCTTGCATTGCACTAGAATGCAATTCAGGTTCAGAAAAACGTTAAGCGTTGAATTATATTATTAACAATAAAACTGTATACGAAGAATAATAAACTTATGGATCTAGGCAACTGGCAAACAATTACACTAAATCAGCATTATGTAAAATTCTTGCAAAAAAAAGGTTAAAACCCTATGGCATCAAACTTTACTTTGTTATTAATAAATTTAATCAGAATAATATTCTGAAACTATTTATCAAAACTAAAATTAAGAAAAAACTTTGTGGCAAGTCAATTTAAAAATCTTAACCAATAGAATAAAACTCAATAACAACTGTTAATATTATATATTGTTATAATATATATCAAACTAAAACTATTCTATTATTAGCTGTGTAAATAAATTTAAATTCGGTTATTCTTTAATTCAAAATTATTATGTTATCGATAAAATAATGGAAAAAATGTAACCGTTCGGGGTGAATGCTTTTATCTGGTGGAAGAAAAATTTATATATAGATCAAATTAGAACTTACGGAACATGCTGAGGTGTTTCATTATTATTTAATTATAATGCAATGCCGTATTAGTTATGAATCTCAATGTATTTGTACTTAAGCAACCCTGAGTCTGGTCACATTGCAGCTGAATAAATGTCAAGGTTGCCACTTGAAAATTCAAAAAAGCACTAAAAAGAAACAAATTATATTGCTCCAAAAGCTGGCAGTCCTGAGAGATAGTACTTAAAATGCGGGACATTTCATTTAAGTGGTTTTATTTATTTACACCAAAAGATTTGGAAAAGAAAAGGTAAACGATGCCAATTTCATCTATAGTAGAGCTAACAAAATATTTGAATAGCTGTGGGAGTCTGATTAGCACGTATATAAAAAAATTGTAGTCTCGTTTTATTATAGATATTTTAAAGATTTTAACTTCTGGCAGTTAACAGTGTGGGAGTCTGATTAGCACGTATATAAAAAATTGTAGTCTCGTTTTATTATAGATATTTTAAAGATTTTAACTTCTGGCAGTTAAGTTAAAGGGTAATTGACGCAAGCGGCAATTTAAAAAAAGTGCCATTAGCCAACACATAAAATACGCCAATTTTGGCGCAAAAACGCCAAGTGTGGCAACCATGCTCCGATGTTCGATGCACCGATGTTTTTTGACATCCCTACTGAGAAATTAGTATAGTAAATTGGTGCATTAAATCCAAAAACTATCAAATTGTGTTTAATAAACGGTAATATAGGTGATAAATAGAAAATATAGATATAATATATGTTTCCCATTATTTAACACACTGAGTGTATGAAATCAAGTGATATAAGTGATGAGTCCGCCCATCAATTCTGCCAGACATACCACGCAGCACTTTCTTTTGATTTGTCACAGCGAAGAAAAATCAATAAACGGTGTAGAGATTCCCATGGACAAAACGCGTATAGTATATACAATCGAAGCATATGGAAAGAGATAATGACAATATTCATAATATATACGACAAATAGCCACAAAGAAAGTCGAAAGTTCCCTTTAGATTGCAGTTAACATTGAGTGAATCATTTAATTACTCTTTAGTTTTTATAATAATTTCATAATAGAAATACATATGTCTCTTAAGATAATAATTAGTATTTTTTATTGTTTCAGTAACTGATATTAAGCTGTTTTTTATTGTTTCAGTGACTGATATCTAGGGGTCCAAGCCAATATGGGTTCACTATTTCGTAGCGAGGAGATGGCGCTTTGCCAGCTCTTCCTACAGAGCGAGGCTGCCTATGCATGTGTCTCCGAGCTTGGCGAACTGGGATTAGTTCAGTTTCGTGATGTAAGTGCCATAAACCACTATCAAGTTATATATACTGATAAACTTATATACTATACAACAGCTCAACCCGGATGTGAATGCGTTTCAACGCAAATTTGTCAATGAAGTGCGACGTTGTGATGAGATGGAGCGCAAGCTGCGTTACCTGGAAAAAGAGATTAAAAAGGACGGCATTCCCATGCTGGATACCGGCGAGAGCCCAGAAGCACCACAGCCGCGAGAGATGATTGACTTGGAGGTGAGTATATAATGGAATGATGGTATAATAGTTATTGCTCACATCCAACATCTCTAGGCCACCTTCGAAAAATTGGAGAATGAGTTGCGCGAAGTCAACCAGAATGCGGAGGCATTGAAACGCAACTTCCTGGAGCTGACAGAGCTGAAGCATATCCTGCGCAAGACGCAGGTCTTCTTCGATGAGGTATGATAGCATATTAATCTAACTTATTATTGAAGGCATCGTCCGCTAACTGATTAAGTGTACTCCGTGGATGAGGTTTCAAATGGCAGTCGCAACTAAATTCTAAATTTAAATTAACATGTGGCACAGACTTGCTAACCAAACTGGTCGCACAAGTGGCAGCTTTTTCGTTTATAATTGATCTGTTTTAATTATATTTATACCATAACACTAAACACACAGTGTAGAGCCTTTCCAAAACACAGATACACCTAGTGTATGTTTTATAAGTATGATTAGTTATCATTTTGCTGTTTTAATGTACGTATTATGTATATATTATAGGTTCTATTCTGTTTGCTAGTCCATAGCTATATTTATGTCTTTATTTTAATTAGAATGCATGTAACTTGTGATTTTTAGTTATTTTATTTGATTCTGTTTTATTTTTCATATTAATCAATGCAAAACCATACAAAATACCCCAAACGAACAAACGAAACACACCCTGAACTCTGAACCCTGAACAACGCACAACACACAAATCCTTCGAACCCACTTATAAACACCAAAACAACACCAACACCCAACCCACACGAACACGTTTATCCTGACGGGTTGTGTTGCCAGTCGGTGCCAACGGTGTACAAATCGTCCACGTCTCACTCATCAAACAAATATCGACGCTATCTACAGATGGCCGACAACCAGAACGAGGATGAGCAAGCGCAGCTGTTGGGCGAGGAGGGTGTGCGTGCCAGTCAGCCGGGCCAAAATTTGAAGCTTGGGTAAATATGAAAACCACCATGAACCATGAACTACACCAACAACCAACCAACAACAAGTACAAATGGAAAACTAAACTCAACTCAGGCTGTGCCAGAAAGCAGCCAAAGAATAGACTATTCAAGAATATTCGAACCAAATCAAACCCGACTCGCTCGCTCGCTCTCTTGCTCTCATGCTTCATGGCCTCTTTATAGGTGTAATTATAATACTATATAGCATAATGTAAAGTTCTATATGTTCTCTGTCTCGAGTATTTCCCAATTTACTGATAAGTCAATGTTTGTCTAACGATGTGTGTGTACCTGTGTGTGTGTGTCTGTGTGCTAGGGCCAATAGGTGTGAGGTATTGTTGTCTGGTGATGGAACTTACCCGTAATTCTCTATAACGGCATGGGGCAGGCAATTAAAATGTAAGATTATTCAGATACTAACCGCATATATAGTCGTACTCGTACGTATCTCATTATTGAACTCGACAAATCGAACACTTTTGAAACAATTTTTAGCAGGAGGGCGGCCTCAACCACACCACCGAGTCGATGACGCGCGCCCTCATCACCGATGAGGTGCGCACCGCCGGTGCTTCGATGGGTCCCGTACAGCTCGGGTATGTATCCCCAACAATATGCATACAAAATAACAACGCAAAGCGGCATTTACTTACGCTATCTTACGTTACTTATGTGCAACAAAAAATTATTGCTTAACGCCTGCCACCAACTCTAACCACGGGAGCTGTGCTCAAGCTGAGCACCGGAAGTGTTACGTACTCCATATGGAGATATTCATGCCCACCATGTCCATAAGCCATTACTCGGGTGTACTCGATCTAAGCCATGTTTAAAGCAATAATTTTCTGTGCGACAAAATTACTTTAAATAACCAACAAAAAACAACTCCATTCTCTCTTTTGCTCCTCTCTTTTCACACAAATTTTCTCACAAAAAACAAAAACAAAATCAATAAACAAATTATAGTTTTATGGAAAAATCGAGTGAACGTGAGGATTATATGCCATGGTTGGTACCGCACAATTCTAATGTAGTATAGGAATAATTGTTCTCATTGTGCGCCCCCCATAAGTTGTATATAGAAACATTCTCATCCTCACCGCATACGCCCCTAAGAATCGAAATCGAAATCAATATCAATACTCATCAAGAAACCGTTAGTGCTCTGTCTGGTCTGGTGTGGTCTGTTCTCTATTTAATGTCTTCACTGCTCATCCCATGCTGCGTCCATTGGTATTTGTGCTTGAGAGTTTAGTTTTCCTTTGCAGTAATTAACCGAAACGAAACGAAACGAAACGAAAAGAACTCCAACTGTCCCCGGGCAGGATCACTCACTAATTCTTTGTCTCCTTAGCTTTGTAGCTGGCGTCATTGCACGCGAGAAGCTGCCGGCCTTTGAGCGAATGCTGTGGCGCGCTTGTCGGGGTAATGTGTTCCTGCGTCAGGCCATGATTGAGTCTCCATTGGAAGATCCCACCAATGTAAGTTGACCCTCGCACTATATTTGAGTTCTACTGATATTGTTTTTGTTTTGCAGGGCGATCAGGTGTACAAGTCTGTGTTCATTATTTTCTTTCAAGGAGATCAGCTGAAAACGCGTGTGAAGAAAATCTGCGAGGGTTTCCGCGCCACGCTGTATCCCTGCCCAGAGGCTCCAGCTGATCGGCGGGAAATGGCCATGGGTGTCATGACACGTATTGAGGATCTGAACACTGTGCTCGGACAGACACAGGATCATCGCCATCGTGTATTGGTTGCCGCTGCCAAGAATCTTAAGAACTGGTTCGTTAAAGTTCGCAAAATCAAAGCGATCTACCATACGCTGAATCTCTTCAATCTGGATGTGACACAAAAGTGTCTGATCGCCGAGTGTTGGGTGCCATTGCTGGACATTGAGACCATTCAGCTGGCACTGCGACGCGGCACTGAGCGTTCGGGTTCATCGGTGCCGCCCATTCTGAATCGCATGCAGACTTTTGAGAATCCTCCAACATACAATCGCACCAATAAGTTTACCAAGGCCTTTCAGGCTTTAATCGATGCATATGGTGTGGCCAGCTATCGGGAGATGAATCCGGCACCGTATACCATCATTACATTCCCCTTCCTCTTCGCGATTATGTTTGGTGATTTGGGACATGGAGCGATAATGGCCCTCTTTGGCCTGTGGATGATACGCAAGGAGAAAGGACTGGCTGCCCAGAAGACGGACAATGAGATTTGGAACATATTCTTTGGCGGGCGTTACATAATTTTCCTCATGGGTATCTTTTCAATGTACACTGGCATGATCTACAATGACATCTTCTCCAAGTCAATCAACATATTTGGCTCCCATTGGCATCTGTCCTACAATAAGTCGACTGTTTGGAATAACAAACAGCTACAACTGCATCCAGGCTCTAGTGACTATGAGGGCACACCATATCCATTTGGCATGGATCCTATATGGCAGGTGGCGGAGTCCAATAAGATCATATTCCAAAATGCGTACAAAATGAAAATCTCCATCATATTCGGCGTATTGCACATGATCTTTGGTGTCGTCATGAGCTGGCATAACCATACTTATTTCCGCAATCGGCTGTCCCTGCTGTACGAGTTCATTCCTCAGCTTGCGTTCCTCATTCTGCTCTTCTTCTACATGGTGCTACTGATGTTTATCAAATGGAATCGCTATGCGGTAACAAATACAAGTAAGTTGCTTCAATGAATACATTCAAACTAGATCGAAATCATTGATTTATTTATTATTGCTTTAGTGCCCTATACGGAATCCTGCGCCCCGTCTATTCTGATTACATTTATCGACATGGTGCTGTTTAACACGCCGAAGACGCCGCCCACCGGTTGTGAAGTTTATATGTTTGCGGGACAGAAGTTCTTCCAAAATCTATTCGTCCTATCTGCGCTGGCCTGTATTCCCGTTATGCTGCTGGGAAAGCCTCTCAAGATTATGCAGGCCCGCAAGCAGGCCAATGTAAGTACTTGTCGGTGAATGCGGCGATTCATTTAGATCCCGATTCATGTTAAATCTTGTAAACGCTGCACCACTCACTCTTCATCCACACATCACATTTCGAACTTGGTGTAATTGAGCATACATTCATACGATTGCACTTGTACCATCACCCCAAACTAATCAACTAACTAATCAAAACAATTCCACTCATAACACCAAACAAACCAATTAACAAAACACCAACTCAAATGCTGAAGGAAGAGGTTAGTTGTGCTGTTTGTTCTGTCCCGTATTGTCTATTATGATTCCCATGCCCGTTTTCTAATGATTCTTTCTTCATTTCCAAACAGGTGCAGCCCATCACAGGTTCGTCGGATGCTGAAGTTGGTGCCATTTCCAATGGTGGCGGTGGCGGCGGACATCATGATGAGGAGGAAATGTCTGAGATCTTTATTCATCAGGGCATACACACGATTGAATACGTGCTTGGTTCCGTCTCCCACACTGCATCCTACTTGCGTCTATGGGCTCTCTCACTGGCCCACGCCCGTACGTATAAATGAATCCCCATTTTAGCCAATATACTAATGAATGTTGTTGCAGAACTTGCTGAAGTCTTGTGGAAGATGGTGTTGAACATTGGCTTGAATAAGGAAGGTTGGCTTGGAGGCGTTTTCTTGACTGCGGTCTTTGCAATCTGGGCAGTTCTGACCGTCGGCATTTTAGTCTTGATGGAGGGTCTTTCGGCCTTCTTGCACACACTGCGCTTGCACTGGTAGAGTCACACATCATATATTTCAGCTTTTATACTATACTAACTATTTCATTCTCTATTTTAGGGTGGAATTCCAAAGCAAATTCTACATGGGTCAGGGCTATGCTTTCCAGCCCTTCTCCTTCGATACCATCATTGAAAGTGGCGGCGCTTCCGGCGATGCCGAATAGACGACGGTGGATATGAATTTACAGGCAACCAAAGCATATTGAGTCTCATCGCTTTTGCAGTTACATATAAAACAATACTTACCAATTATAGAGAATTTACATAAATATGCTTAATACTAATCGTTCTAAAAATATTTAATAATCATGAATTTATTGTGTATCCAATGAATGTGTAATCAATTATAACTGTTCTTCAATGTCGTTTAATAAATACCTAAAGCTTTCACTTAGGTGTCAGCGCCGCAAACAAATTCAATGCTACTGATCCATTAGTTCGTTAAGGGCTTTTACAAAGTTTTTCATATTTTCGGGCATTGGCTCGTATGGATTAAGTGCTTTAAAATCCAATGTGGAAAGTCTGTTGCCAACTTCATTCACCTTGCAATAGTACAAGTAACCCTCGGCGGCCAGCTGATGCGCCAGTTCCAGCTGATGATTATCCATTAGTTCGTCATTCACTACGATTAGTCCAGCCTTGTTGTTGTTCAATATATCCATGCAGGTGCCAGCGCCTGCATGTCCTATAATGAGATCAGCTACCTTAATGTCCCCAATATTATCACGAAAGTTGTACTGCTCCAATTGAATGTCGTACTTCTCTTTTATGGACTGAAGTTCCGTCTCTTGGAGGTGCCGGGAGTTTCCATGCTGTAAAATTAGTTTTTCGCACTTCTTCTCTTGCAATACGCTTAAAACGGCGTCTGACGTTATCATATCAATAAGTCCATCGAATTTGGTGGTTCCAACAGTCACGTAAACAACTTTTAAATGCATTGTTGCAATATCATAACATGCCAAACGAAAACAATAACAAGCGGTAGAAAATAATCGATTATTTCATTATCGCACTATGCGATACTTCCAAGTTGTAAATATCGATGTACAAAGCGATAGCAGAAACTCATAAATATCGTTACTCAAAGTGAAGGACGGTTATATTTTGAAACTATAGAACTTTTATTAATTTCTTATTGTGGCCTACAAGTGGTGTAAATTTATAGTAAAAGCATGTAATATTAAAATGCTACAATGTGTGATAATTTACTTGATTTTGTAGTATTGCTAACCGTTATTATAGCAACTAGGTAAGTCAGCGTGGTCTGATCGGGGTTACATTAAGTTGTGTCAAGGGGTTGCTGGTATAACCTGTTTGCACCTGCTTTCATATGCAGAACTCAATATCTAAATGTAAATGTGGGCACAGTGGTATATATGAATATACACAGTGTGTATGTAACCATAAACAATGAGTGATCAATAGAGTGTACTTTTTGCAATACTTCCTTCATTAGTGATAATAAGCGCACTCACACGCCGCATACTGTTCCACTCTCACTCTCAACGCACGCATGCATGCGCCAATATGTATGTATGTATGTTTGCATTCATGCATGTGTGTATACACAGAGTACATACATACATACCTGAATACTGACGCCCCACTCTCACGCTCTTTGTCTCTTGCTCCGATTACGATCTGTACACTGATACGATTATGCTGTTGCTCTTGCAGTTGAGCTTTCAGTCTGTTCTCGGCCGTTACGGTTAACGGTTGTGGTGTCCTCTCGCTGCTGCTGGATTCGGCTTTTGTTAAATTGCATTTATGTATGTGTGTGAGTGTGTGTACATATATGCATGAGCTACAAATCAAATTAATTTTCCTAGAAACGCACTTTGTTTATTTTGATTGCATTACATTACGCTCGCCGCTGAAAGTAAAAGTTTTACCTTGACCGCTAAACATACACACGTATGTATGTATGTGTGTATGTTTATATATGCGAATTTTCGCTTTTAATTGTGTTAGTGACCCCCGAGTGTCGATTACAATTTTGTGAATATATGTATGTGTGTGTGTGTGCTCCAAGCGAATGCAATTCTGCCGCTAAAATTCAAAGCAATCCACATACATATGTATGTGTGTGTGTTTGTGTGTACATATGCGGATGAACATAACTGTGTAGGGTTAGAAAGGGCTAAAGAAGCCACAGGTAGTCGAAAAGCGCAAACTCATCCTCAAGTAAACTCACTTTTAATTTGATTTGGGTTTCCTATTCTGCGGAAGTGTTACATCGTACCAAGTGTGTAGAGATGTGTGAACCGTTTCATCTCAGTATGTCTGTATGTATGTACATATGTGCGTGCGTGCGTACATATGTATGTATATCGGTATTTGTGTACAAAAGTAAAATTTATAAGCCATGAACTTGTCAACACTTCATTTTATATCTTTTTTATTTGTGTACAATCCAATTTGTTTATTTCGCTAGGCATTTTGCATCTGGCAAAGATAAACAAATTATTTTCGGCACGCTGGCTTTACAGTTAATGGACACTTGATGCTCACATGCAAAATAGTTTCATACATACTATTTACATACGTGTATGTATGCACATATGTTCATAATTAATAAGCCATGCTTCCATAAATAATTTTTGAAAACTTTTATTTATTAAGTGCTCGCAGTTTTATGACTGCAATAAGCCTACAGTCGAGCGTACTCGACAATTAAAGACACTACTACGGCATTACTTTTCAAAAGAAAGTGAAGTGGAGGAGAATATTTGTGTGTTGCCCATCATACCCTTTTCGACTCTTTTATAGTTACAGGGTATAAGCAGCTCTCTTATCTGCTGCCGAAATTAAATTAGAATACATGTGCAAATTGATACGTCCAAACCGAGATCACTTCTTAATAAGTATATAGAGTTGAAATAGAACGAAATCATACCTAATATGTATACCCATATGTATGTATGTATGTGTCAATATTTCAATCTGTTATCAACTTTTTATTATAGTCTTGTTTGCGCATTGAAAAGCAAACAAGACCAGAGCCACGGGAAGGCGGCGATTAACGGTGTTTTGATGTTTTAATCAAATGGACCAACAGATGAATAGAAAATGTACACACACGCGTGTGTACATGGTATGAGTACATATATATGTAAGACGGTCCGCAATTCATGTCCTTGTGTTAATTATTTGCCCACTGGCTAGATGCGTCATCACCCTCATCATCATGGCTATAATAATCATCTTGCTTACGCATTTGATCAATAAAATATCTTTATAAATTGGACTCCCACAGTGGGACCACTGACCCCTTTGGGATGAGTACATACACACATACATACATACATACATAGAGAGCAGAGACATGTGAGAGGGCGTCATATCATTTCAGTTTTTAATGAAGGTCACAGGGTCAACTCTGCTGGCGGATTACGCAGCGATTAATGATTGCAATTTACAGTGGCCACCACATCGAATTAATGTCGTAAATTTATTATGCATATGTCTGTATATATTCTCATACATCAATTGCAAATGTGAATAATGCAGGGTCAGACCTTGACATAATAAAATAATTCTATAAATTACAAAATTCTTTAACGAAGTAAACATTCTTTTCCTTAAACCTAATCAAGGGGTATGATGTAGTCGAGCATTTCGCGTAAGCGCAAATATAATTATAATCCATTGGTAATCCCATATGCGAATTACCCGAGCGTTTCAATATGGGAATTTATTCAGTTTTTATTTCCAGGAATTTATAATACTGTCTGCAAGTAAAGTATCTATCAGATACTACTATATGTATTTGAATATGACGTAGTAATGCGAGGGGAAAATAAACACTCAGCACTCCCTTCTCAACAGTGTGAGATGTCGTTAATAGAACTTGTATTTGCCGCTAGCAAATCTTTTTACGATTGTTTATAAACTCTACTAAAAAACGAGTATAATATTTGCTTGTAGCGGATGAGAGCATGCATAAAGAGACTGCATAAAGTATACAGATTATTGATTTATATAGTACGCTCCATGTATGCCTTAGATTTAAAGCTTCATCTGTTATTTAACATAACATTTTAGTAGAAATTCTTAAGTAACCTACTATTAACGGTATTCAGATTTAGTTATAGCAACTAGGCGATAGTTTTTTGAGTAATAGTTTAAAATGTTTTCGTTTTATAAGTTCTATTACCAGTATATGCGGTGTGTCATACATACAAGCGATATCTACAGTATCTGTATCTGCAACTGTAGCTCTATCAGGCAATGTATCTATAACTGCATCATTGTCTGACTCTATATCTTTCGTCTCATATGTCTCTCTACCTAAAGCTGTTTCTAAATCCATACAATTACCCTTGAAGTAGGGAGGATATGGGGCTTCTGCCGCACTTTTTAGACCCTGTACTTTAAAAAAGTAACGAAGCGTGACGCTCGTATGTGTGCGAGCAGAGGCTGTGCGTGAGAAAACATAAACTCGGCCAAGATACCCCAGATATTTTCCATTGGGTTAAGATCAGGAGAGCATGCCGGCCAATCCAAAACATTTCCGGAATGGTCCTCCAGAAGCCGTTGCGTTTCATTACTTTTGTGAATAGAGACGTTATCCTGCATGAAAACAAAAAAACTCTCTCTATTTTCCTCCAAAAATGGCAGATGCCGATCCCGCAATACATTTTTGTATTCCGCGCTATTCATCCGTGAGCTTTTGAAGCACAGATCAAGCGTTCCAGACGCATGAAAGGCTCCCCCAACCATTGCGGATCCGCCTTCGAAATTGCCACTTGAAAATAGAAGGGGATCATTATGCAAATCGCGCCAATAGTGACAAAACCCATCTGGGCCGTCAAGATTAAATTTTTTCTCATCAGAAAAAATAATCTAAAAGAAAAATATTGATATACTCCTTCTATATCAGCTGAAGCCATGTGCGCATGTTAAAGGTCGCTGGGGGAGATTGTTTCGGAGGATTGTTTCTACGGCGTAGAGCTAATGTGTGGGGGTTTGAGTGGTGATAAGAAGTGTCAGAAGTCAGCAGCATTGCTTCATTGCAATGCTGCACAGAGTGTGATAAGAAGTGTCGTCGATCGAGAACAGCGGCGAGCTAGGGTTTAAAAGGAGCTGCGCTGCTTAAAGAGTCAGTTAATTGTAAAAAACACAACCAACAAGCAACAAGCATCATGGATAGAGTCGACGTGAACAACGGCAGCAGCAAACAGGCTGGCAACGAGGACAACAACCGTCAGACAGAAGAAGTTATACGGGCCTTTGATGAAATCGACTTGGACAACGGCAGCAGCAAACGGGCTGGCAACGAGGACAAGAAGAAGATCGAAGAACTTTTACGGGCCGTTAGGGAAATCAATGGACCGAAAGTTCTAGTTATACTCGATCTAGAACTAAACAAAGTGTACAAGATTCGGGGTTACAGGCGGATTAACGCGGTAAGCTCGAATAAACAATATTTGGTGCTACACTTGAAAGCTGGGGATTTCTATTTACCGGTGGAGTACCACGTTATTAAAGACCGTCGGCTGGATAAAATAATTGAGAAAAAATTGGGGATCGCCCGACTGGAGCATTTGGATGGCGGAAGTTACTTGATGCTAACAACACCAGAAGGCGACCACTATCGGGAACTTATTTAATTTTTGATTTGTTTTGATGCTGAATCTATACACAAGTGTAAATATGTGTATTCGCCTCTGTATATCCAATAAATGCTTTTGAATCTGTTTGGATACAGATCTGTAACACTGTATCTATCTCAATCTGTGTATTTTACTGTCATTTGAATCCTTAATCATATTGGTATCTGTATCTGAATCAGTAATTTTTTCCTGACATATATCTACTATATATCCGTACCTGACATATATCTATATCTGTTCAAAGGTTTACTCCAAAGTGTAAACATAGGTATCTGCAATTCTAGCTGTATCTGAATTCCTTTAAGCATTAACATTTTAAATGTATCTATCTGTATTAGTCGAGAAGTACTACTACTACTACTACTACTACCACTACTACTCCTTCTACTACTACTACTACTACCACCTACTCTTAATAAGCGTTTCCTGCTAGACACTACAAGTGAAGAGAGATAGTTGAGGACTCCACTTGCTTCTTAAAGACAGACGTTGTAATGAACTTAAGGAAGACTCTCAACTGAGCCCTTTAAGGAGGGTTAAATCAGTTAATTATATTAATGCATCAATTTATGCCGTCGCCTGGGGGTTGCACAGCTTGATAGATGCAACACGAGCCGATGGAAACCACTTAAGTGGCGTGGCCATGGCTGTGATTGCCAAAGAGGAGGAATACCCAACCCAGTACCTGCAGGAATACTGCTCGTGTATCATATTACGGGCAACAGCTACTATCAATAAAATGTGACAACTTACAGCGGAAGTGGTGGTGGTAGTGGATGTGGATGTGGTGAGCGTGGCATCCTTTCGAACTAATCGATAATTATTTACTTCCTGTTGCAGGTTGAAACATTGTGATGGTAGTCAAGGACATACCACTGCATGAGAATCTGGGCATGGAGAATCGTCATACCAATAGCAACGCCATATCGATGCCCGCACCCACAACGACAGCAACAACAACCACATTCTCCAGAATGGGACGCAAGTACAGTCTATCGCTGACCACAGCAGTGCTGCTGGTATCCTTCTTCATATGCACACTCCTGGCCGTGGGCTTTATAGTGTATAACTTTGCGACATGTGCTCACCTGGAGCCTGCATCCGGTGAGGAAATCATCTGCACCAGTGTGCACCTGCACAACTCCAAGGCCATGCACAACCCGGACGATGGGCCCAAGTACGAGCAGGATGTGCGCCTGCCACGCTCCGTCCAGCCACTTAAGTACAACATCACACTGGTGCCCCAGATGGATGGCAATTTCAGCTTTACGGGCACTGTGCAGATTAGAGTGCGTGTGCTCGAGGATTGCTATAATATTACCATGCATTCGGAGGACCTGAACATTACACGCCACGATGTGGCCGTCCATCGAGCGCTGCAGCATAAGGACGAATGGGAGGAGGACAGTTTGCGCATCCGTAAGCAGTATCTAGTGGGTGCCAAACAGTTCTTCGTCATCGAGTTGTACGACAAGTTGCAACGCGACTCCGAGTACATTATCCACATACGCTTTTCGGGTATCATAAAGGACTACTTGCAGGGCTTCTATCGGAGCTCCTATCAGGTCCAGAATGTGACCAGGTAAGTTCTGACCCTAGTAATACCCTACAGCCCAGTCATTGATCACTAAATTAATACTATACTTGTTGCAATTAGATAAGAATGGAAATAATTATATTATTGAGGCGTGGCAGACACCAGAAAGTATCTCTTCTCAGTAGCGGAGTGAATTTAACCTATGTCCGTCTGTCTGTTCTTTAGAAAAATAACTGGATCTCAGCACTGACAAAAGCTAGAGGCTTTAAATTTGGAATATAGTTTGGTGTGTATCACGTACAGATATAGTTTATTTACCATGGTGCAACGTCCACCCCGTCCTCAAAATACAGTACACTTTTGATCAGAAAAGTTTGCTAATAAGATTGATTGGAAATAAGATTGAAATCAGTTAATCAAAGCCTAAATTTAAGTTTCGTTTTAATTGTAAATAATTATAATTGTAAATAATAATATATGATATTTGATAAAGCGGTCAACTACCTATAGATAAAAATGCACCACATTGCTCGTTGAGGGGAAAGATGGGTAATAATAATGAGTGTTTATTTCTTATATGGTTTATTTTAAGAAAGCACATAAACAGTTAAGGTTATGTAGTCAGAAGAGTCGATGACTTGACAATGTATTTTATGTCCCTTAGTGGTTTCGTTGAGTCACTCATTAAATGAGGTAAACGTGAAGTTCCTTAGGTGCCGCGCAAATACTTAATATAGTTCTTCTAATCTACAGTTTCTTCAAATCCTTGATTCAATAAAACATCTACAATAAAATAGTATTAATTTATGAGCTGTTTTTTGTAGAACGATTCGAGAATGGTTATCCACTTATTTTTAAACCATATTATTCAGGCCTGTTCCCATTTTCGAATTCGTTCAATCGACTTACGTTTTGAAATGGGCTTCCTAAATTCGATGTATCGTTTTCAAGAAACGAAAATGTTTATTGTACTTATATACGAAGCTAATCTATTTCGAAATGGAGCAAATATGAAGCTAATCGAAAACGATGAATTGAAATTTGGAACCCCATTTTTTCCAAAAAGTAAATCGTATGGACGAAATCGTGAATGGGAATAGGCCTGATTGATGTACATTTACTCTATATTTTAACAACAGTTTAACTTTAAAGATCGTTTAAGCATTTTGTGTTAATTTCACAATATACAAAGTCTTAGTTGGTTATTTAAAATAAAACTTTATTTATTTTAAATTTTATATATTTTTATATACATCTAGAGTAATATAATTTACACCACATAAAATACAATATAATATAAATGTATAATATATATGTATATATTAATAATTTTGAATTTATTGTGCTTTCGCTGAGAAACAGAGAGAATGAATGAATGTATGTATGTATATATAGCATATGTACAGTGTATGTCTACATATATTATATGAATGTTTGTTTGAGTGCAATAACTTTGTGGATTGTTTCAAAGTCTTTGTTCAGGGTAATCGACAGTTCATATAAGTTGATTGCGCCCGACTGAACCACTGCTTGTCTACTGATCCGATTTGATTTAATTACAGATGGGTGGCGTCCACTCAATTCCAGGCGACAGACGCACGTCGCGCCTTTCCCTGCTTCGATGAGCCTGCATTCAAGGCCAAGTTCACGCTGCACATAGCACGTCCTCGGCACTTGACCACCGTATCCAATATGCCCATTGTATACAGCAATAACCAGTGGGTATTCCATCCAATTAAAGCAGAATTTATGACAGTAAACAAACTCCTTCTCTTTGTTGCAGCGAATCGTTGGCAAATTATGTGTGGGATCATTTTGCTGAATCTCTGCCCATGTCCACCTATTTGGTGGCATTCGCTATATCCGATTTTAGTCATCGCTCCTCGGGCAACTTCTCCGTTTGGGCTCGGGCCGATGCCATCAAATCCGCCGACTATGCTCTGACTGTGGGCCCAAAGATACTTGATTTTCTGCAGAACTTCTTTGGCATTGCCTTCCCGCTGCCCAAGATTGATATGATTGCCTTGCCGGAGTTCCAAGCGGGTGCCATGGAGAACTGGGGTCTGATCACATTCCGGGAGACGGCGATGCTGTATGAGCAGGGTGTGGCCACCGCCGCCAACAAGCAGCGGGTGGCTTGTGTGGTTGGCCATGAGTTGGCACATCAGTGGTTCGGTAATCTGGTGACGCCCAGTTGGTGGTCAGACATTTGGCTCAATGAAGGATTCGCTAGCTACATGGAGTATCTGACGGCCAATGCCGTTGCGCCCGAGTGGAAACTATTGGATGACTTTGTGGTCACTGAGCTGCAGACTGTGTTTCAACTGGACGCACTGACCACATCGCACAAGATCTCACAGGAGGTGGGCAATCCGCAGGAGATTTTCGAACTATTCGACCGTATATCGTATGCCAAGGGCTCCACGGTGATACGCATGATGAGCCACTTTCTGACCGATGCCGTCTTTCGCGGTGGACTCAGCAAATATCTACGGGAGATGTGAGTGTAAAACCACCTAAAAAACTTCCTCACGTCTTAATCCTTTCACTCTTTAGGGCATATAAATCTGCCACCCAGGATGATCTGTGGCGCTTTCTGACCGCTGAGGCCAAGGCATCAGGCTTGCTGGATAACCGCACCAGTGTCAAGGCCATAATGGACACGTGGACCCTGCAGACGGGCTATCCGGTGGTCAAGGTGTCACGGCATCCGAACTCAAATACGGTTCGCTTGGAGCAGGTGCGCTTTGTCTATGGCAATAGAAGCAAGACGGACGAGCGTTTGCTCTGGTGGATTCCCATCACCTACACCACGGCAGCTGAGCTGAATTTCCAGAACACACGACCCACTAACTGGATACCAGCTACCAAGGTCTACGAAGTGACAGATCCCCAACTCTCCACAGCCAAGTGGTTCATCTTCAATATACAGCAGACGGGCTACTATCGCATCAACTATGAGATGGACAACTGGCGCGCGATTACCCAGCATCTGATGGATCCCGCACACTTTACAGAAATTGCGCCGCCGAATCGAGCTCAGCTCATTGATGACGTCATGAATCTAGCCCGTGGCTCCTATTTGTCATATGACACGGCTCTGAATCTAACCCGTTATCTGGCCCACGAGCGGCATCACGTGCCCTGGAAGGCGGCTATAACCAACTTTAATTTTATTGACTCCATGTTTGTCAAATCCGGTGACTACGATTTGCTTAAGGTACAGTCAACTCTTGCCAGGATTAGTGCCAACTCTCTAACACTTTCTGTCTCTCTAGAACTATTTGCTGAAGCTGTTGCGTCGCGTCTATGAGGAAGTGTTCGATCAGGACTCGAAGGACTCTAGCGAAAACATTCCACTCCTGCTTAAGCGCAACGAGATTCTTGGAGTCGCCTGCCACTTGGGCCATCAGCAGTGCATCTCGGAGGGCACAAAGCAGTTCCAAAACTGGGTGCAAACGCCTAATCCGGATGCATACAATCCGTATGTACAGCAATAGATACATTTTGGACTTATTTTAATTCAATTTCCATCCATTATCTAGCATCGAACCCAATATACGCGGCATAGTTTACTGCTCGGCCTTACAGTATGGCACCGAGTACGAATGGGACTTTGCCTTCGAGCGGTATCTAAGAACGAATGTGCCGGCGGAGAAGGAGTTGCTGCTCAGCGCACTAGGTTGCTCCAAGGAGCCCTGGCTGCTCTACCGTTATCTACGCCGAGCCGTGGCCGGTCAGTACATACGTAAGCAGGATGTGTTCCGTGTGTTTGCCGCCGTCTCCAACACTGTGGTGGGTCAACAGATTGCCTTTGATTACCTGCGTAGTAACTGGCAAGAGATAAACGTGTAGTAAGTTTAGTACTTGTTTAAATCCGTGATTCAGTTAACTAATACACTCATACTCAATCTCAGCATGGGCTCCCAAATATCCAACATTCATACGATGCTCAAGTTTGCCACGAAACGCATGAACTCCAAGTACCAAATGGCTGAGCTGGAGGAGTTTGTGCGGGATGCGCACTGGGTGTACGACAGGCCCATCCAACAGATTGTGGAACAGGTTGACATTCGGGTCGATTGGATGAATCGCAACTACAAGTCGATTGTCAGGTGGTTACAGCAGGAGGCAGGCAACAGTGGAACACCCGCCATGTAGACATGTAGCCACCAGTCTTGAATCTGCAGCAGTATTACATTTTGTATATGATGGAAGTTTCAATGTTGCATTTATGTATTTATGTGTATGTTTTACTGTATCTACTATATATATATGTATAGCGAGTGTCATGCTTAGTCAAAAGCCAAAGAAACAAGTCAAGCACATTGCAATTCAGTTTAATCCTTAAGTTCAGTTTTATCCACTATTTTAAATTCGTGTATGCACATGTATTTGTACTTAAATGTAAATCGAATATTCATTCATTCATACGTGTAATTATTTCTAAGCCCTAATCGTATTTCACAGCCCGTCTCTGTGGCAGTCGGAGCACATCCGTGAATGCCAATGTGCCCACGAAAACCAGTGCTGTGCCTAGCCAGTGATAAGCCGTGAACGGATTGCGAAAGTATACGATTGAGAATACCAGGGAGACAAATTTCCGTAGTGTTAATATCAGTGTGACAGTCAACGAGCTGCATTCCGTAGTCAGAAAGTAGACGGAGCTGATGCAGAGGTGCTGCATCAGCACATTGCCCAACAAATATACCAGCAGCAGTGGCACAGCCACGCTTCCCATCAGGGGCAAGGCTATGGCATAGGGTTCACTCTCAAGCGCCATGTTCCAGTGCATCCGAATGTTGTCGTGCATGAAGAGAAATGCCGGCAAGGGCAACAGATGCGTGTAGTAGAGTGCTTCACGGGCGCACTTCCCATGTCGGCGGTACAATAGCTCCTGCGTTATGCCCATGTAGGAGGAGATGAAGAGCGCCAGCACCAGCAGTAACACGCCCACTGACCACCAGAACATATTTCCCTCCAGCTCCGAGTGCTGCCCTCTGCCCACATCCGGGCTAGAGTAATAAGTGCAGATGAATATGCCCAGTGTGATCATTACAACGGATATGTACTGCTCGAGTCTGTATTGGCGCTTGAGTACTATGGTGCCTAAGCACATATTCGATATCAGACTGCCGCCCCGTATGATCATGTGCAGCGTCATAGGCACGTTCATGTGGAACACGTAGTTATTGCACACGCTGGTCAGAAAGAACATAGCCACCAGCAGGGCGTATTCCTTCAGGGGTATCACACGTTTCGCCAGTCCGAATTTAGCGGTGAAGAAAAAACCTTCCAGTGCCACAAAAGCAAATTGGGCAGCCGTAATCAGATTACCAGCCCCGGGATCCAGTTTCACCAGTAATTCCAAGAAAACGACGGCGCAACAGCAGCCTATAAAGACGCTAGCTATGGCAAAATAAGCGATAATACGCATTGCGTCGACCACACATAGAACTGCAAGCAATATTGATACATTAGTCTATTGAATTACAAGCTATATCAAAGTTACCTTTTGGCTAATAAATAAGACACCTGAGCGGCGAAATTGCAACTTTCTTTTATCCATGTCAACAAAGCTGCAACAGGTGGTTCACGATAGCCCTGGTTGTAAGTCCAACAGGTTCTGTTGAGCGGTTCTCCAAAATGAACCAGTGGGCACTATCGATATTACAGGCAGCAGTTATCGATTAAATTAGAAAATCTCAACATGGCGCGCATTTAAATTTACGTTTTATTTGCTTTAATTTATAATTCAATAATGCAGCCAATCTTTAGCCTTGATAACAAACAACTCACATGCAAATAGCATTACACTAATAGCCACGCCCACTGCATATCCAAACAGTATGTGCTGCAGATCCTCCAGCCTCAACGGCCGTATGAGACGTGTTGCAGTGAGGTCCTTGATGTGCAGCTGACCCGCTTCGACCATGTAGTAAAAGCTTCTTCTTACCCAATGCATAAACAGGCCACACTGTCCTAGTTGCAGCATGAAATGTTGCAGGGTGGCACGATGCGGCGAGTTCTCGGGTATGACCAAGGCAAAGGGCACAAACTGATAATAACAGAGACTCTCGGAAAACTGAAACAACGGCTTGGAGCTGTATGCCTGTTGTTCCTCATACAACAACCATTTCGTGTATGTCACAGTGTAGGCATAGGACGTATCCAACGAATTTCGCCTATGTATCAGTTCGGCCATCCGATCAGAGAGATGGAATACTTCCGAGTATCTGGTGCGCATATCAAAGTCATACGAATTGTACTCGCTGCGTAATCCAAAGATGTGTAGTTCACTTCTGCTCATCGCATCGAAACTGTCGATGGGTGCCCTTGTGGGTGGCACAATGAACATGGTGGTGAGCCTGCCCTGGGCATTGGAGGCCAATAGGCTGGCCAGCACGAACCAGCCGATACTCAGCAGACGACTATGACGCCGCCAACGACCACTGAGCAGGGCGTAAATCAGCCAAAGTACTGCCAAACAGTACAGAGTCAATGCAGGTGCCACCCAAAGGTAAATGTGCTGGATTCCTATGTACTGTGGCATGGGTATCATGGTACACCAGCTCGCCGTGTGCACCGGATACGCGTACTCATGATAACGCTCCAGAAAGCGTATGGCCATCGGCTGTACACTGGCCGCTATGTCCACAATGCCATCACGTGCCAGATCCAGCATTTGAATCTGACTCAACGGCCTATTAAGCTGGGGAACCGCACTCAGCTCCAACTGGGCATTGTGCTTCCCAGAGTATGCCTCCAGCATGTTCCACACATAACCCGAAAGCCGAGCTTTGCCTGCCCCATCATGATGCAGTATGGTGTTAGGCACGGACAGATCCGGTTGAGTACGCAAACGGAATCCCTTTAGATCCAGCATTTGATCTGGATACAGGCTGAAAGACTCCACTGCAAACTGTCCACTCTTTAGTGAGTAACTGGGATAAGCATCGTAGCTAAATATAGTACGAGTCTGTCCAAAGTCGGCAAGGATCAAAGCGGCATTCAGCATAGAGCTTTGTAGACAAAACTTGAATATATGATTGACAAGCTGCACATCCTGGCTGCTGCTCAGCTCCAGCAATACCTTCGCCTCTCGCATGTACTGCAGGGAACTCGAGATCGTATTCAGTAGGTCCTGGCGATAGATTCCGGGCAAACAGGCCAACACAAGTACCTCTGCGTTAATGAAGTTGCTCAGCTTTACAGATCGAATGGAGTGCCACAAGAGCCACGGCAGGGTTGGCTCCGACAACGACACCCAGTTCTCCATCTGACAGTGCTCGTCTCCCTCCTTGGGATCAAAATAAAAGACGGTGCTAATGCTGTGATACCGCACAATGGTTGCAAATAGCTCAGCGTGGATGATACCGCTCTGATTCATAGCTTGATGGCAGCACAGGGCAGACTACATATCATTCATTGTTCTATTTGTGATGAGTACGGTACAATAGGCGCTATTTTTACATACATATTTCAATTAATGAGTAATGGTTTGTTGTCTCTCTGCATACCCTATTGTAGTTCCTAATAAACAACCGATAATATTAGGACGTCAGTTGAGGTTCCGCTGTTCTAAACAAGGAATGGGGGATATTGATATTGAGCTGAGATTGTATCAATGGTTATCCATATCCATGTATCCGATATTCTGAAGAAATACATAGATGTGTTTTTTGATGTTTCCAAAATCATTAGTTTTCTCGATATCATTACTCAGATGATGAAAAGGTAAAGATATTAATGCTAGAGGGACATATACATAGATATTTCCGATTTATCGATGAAAATATCGATGTTTGTTACAGCTCTAGGGCGATGTTTTCTAATCATATGTTTTTGAGACAAGCATTAGCGTTACTTAAATGTTGTGATTATATATCTCCTATAACAGTTGCTAAGTAAAACAAAAATAGTGAAATAAAATAGAGAAACATCGCTGACAGAAAAAAAAAATCACTAAATAACAACCCAATTTGTGGATTCAAAAGAAACACCACATAAGAATTTGTTATAATGAGCACTGTCAGTTAATAGCATATAAAATTTGTCAGCTCTATAAAATCATCGATAGTTTTTCTTAGATAAAAATTATAATCAAACCGATAGGCAGAATAATGCGAGTCAATTTATTGAAGTTCGGCATTTGGAATACTAGTATACTATTTAGTGCTGCAAAAACATCGAGGTTTGGGACTATCGATGTTTTCGATATTTTGACGTTTCGATGTTTTGACAAAAAACATCGATGTTTTGGAAAATAACATCGATATTATCGATGTTTAGAATACAGCATTTAAGTTTTTTAATATGTTCAGTTTTTACTTTTATTTTAATCAACTTTTTTAGTAAATAATAAAACAAAAATGCAATTTAATTCTCTCAAATCTATACAACAAAATTAAATACTTGTCTCCAGGGCTGAGTTTAAGTTGAGTTCTTGGATTAGTTGATACTGATGGATCGGAAGTGATTACTCAGAAAAACATCGATAGTCGAAAAGAAACATCGATATATCGAACAAATTTCAAAACATCGATACTATCGATAGTGCTTCGATGTTTTTGCAGCACTAATACTATTGTGAGAGCGTATTCAACAGTTATTAATAATTCAAAGATTACGGTGACTGGGCCCTAAAGGAAATGTTGAGACATCACTTATCAAATCAGAAGGGCTTAAAGAAGCGAGTTGATATATGTTAATCCTACTGTAGGACGGACATACAAGGACGAATAGAAACATGGGCTTAAGATGTTTATATGTAAGTACTATTTTCAAAATCCTTATAATTATTAAGAAATTTGATGAAGGTAAAATTTTAAATGATAATTGTTGCTCCTTTCAACCATTATCTGTTTTGCAGATGAATGCAATTGTCAGTTTTATATTTGTAGCGTAACTGCTAGTCGATAGGGTACATTAATGTCTGTCTCTTAATGACTTAACTTTGAAGTAAACACCCAACTAGTTACTGATACTAGTAAACATGGATTCATATAACATCAACTAAAACACAAACATCACCAACAGTCACATCATTAAATACTATAACAATATCTCAATAAACTACTCATGCTAATACAACGAGATATACTAAACAGTAACTGACCTAGTATAACATAATTGACACTGTGTTAAGTAATGTTTCCGCTTTTGTTTATAAACTTTAAATATGTTCAACTCTTGCAAGAGCACAAAGACCCTAGCCCACCTACAATTGCCCTTCCAATAAAATCGATAAAATGAAAGCAATGCGGAGCCATCGACTCGATGAACTTTTACCAGGTACTCATAAACGATGGGGCTGATACAATTCAATAGCATAAATACCGATTTGTGCCAATCATGCCACAGCATTGAAGTGAAACCCCACAGACTGAGGACAATGGGGGGAAATTGCCACGCACCGGGGTTCATCCCTATGCATCGATGAATGTAAGAACATTTGTGTATTGAGTGTGTTCAGATACTCCTAAATGTACGCCGGTGCTGTGCTCCGCCTGTGGGTATCAATACGAATTGGGAGAGAATCTAAATACAGATTTTAAATTTATGTGCTGGTCGACGGCAAGATGCCTTATAAATAGGGAACTGAAGAATTATGCAGCTGATAAGAAGCATATTCCTATACAGATTAGCCATATAGAGTTTATGGATTGTTGACTCCTTTTTAAAACTCACTGTTAAAAACGTTTGAAATATTCACCATACACATATATGGAGTTTATCATGCCATCTTATGCCTGCAGCATACATATTCATGGAGCGCACTGTGAGAACAGGTCGGCATACTTATGCCTGAGACTCTGTGAATCGCTCTCAAACAACTCATACACGAGTCTGCGCACTTTCGCCAGTCTTTCGCTCTTCTAAGCTTCAAACACAAACGCCTCTCTGCAGGTGTGTGCTTAGAAATGTACAGTGGCAGTCAAGTAATTAGGTAACAAATTGCGAATATAAGTATGTTTTTTGGTATACTCTAGGATGGATTGTCTTTATAAATAAATTAATATATTACATATGCTTGAAGGAAAACGGAGTCTTAAAACTGATTTTCTAACTTACTATAAATAGGATTATTAAAATAATATTTCTTTGAATAGTAACGTTGTAATGTATACTCTATTATTAAGGCAATTATACACTACAATTTTCCCTAAACTTCAGGGAAAAATATAACTAAGATATTTAGGTAATTTCTATATTTTGCTTGGCTCCTTTTTAGACCCTGTACTTTAAAAAAGTACAAAAGGGTCTATTAAGTTTGTGCAAATGACATTTGTGTGTAACAGGCAGAAGGAGGCGTGGCAGACCCCATAAAGTATATGATCAGTACGACGAGCTGAGTCGATCTGGCCATGTCCGTCTGTCTGTCTGTCTGTCTGTCTGTCTGTCCGTCTGTCTGTCTGTCTGTCCGTCTGTATGAACTGTCGGAAACTATAAGAGCTAGAGACGTAATTTTTTTTTTGTTTGGTTCGTGTATTACATAGGCAGGCCAAGTTTATGTTTTTCATTTGATATCTCATCCCCCTCCCCCTCAAATTTGCAAAAATGTCCTTAGTATATACAGTTTTAGAGTCACTGGATTCATTTTTTGCAGGATTAAAGCTTTAGGTGCTTTGCATGTTTGGTGCGAGTTGCAGCCCAATCGGATAATAAACACCGAAGATATTGGACAAAGAATTTTCAGTACTAGGCAGTTGGCTTGGGGAGGGGGGAAGCCACAGCTTATGCGGCCACTAGGGCGTATGCGTGATTTTTGATTGTGAGCATGAATTTCTGTATGAGTATTGGTTATTGTTTGTATTTGCGTGCATATATGCAGCTGGTATTATCGACGCCCAGGGCAAATCAAAGTACAGGGTCACCTACTGTCGGTTGCGTCCGACTGTAGCTTTCCGAGTTTTTTAGTTAGTCTTTCCTAACTTTTGAACTATATTTTATGCTATATTATTATTGCCTATATAGACTAATAATAATTAGGTATTTTATACTAAATTTGTTTGTAAAAATACCAAATAATTAATGTTTGTAGTTTTCTCGGATTCTTTTTAAGGTAATATTTTCCAAATTCTTAGGTAACTTTGGAGCAAACAGTCGCTTTATTTAAACACTGAACATATTCAGTTGTATGTGACTGTTATTCTATACACAAACATTGAGCTCTCGCTCTCGGACTCTCTTTCTTCGCTTCTAACTTTATTGCGCTCTTGTGCTCTTGCTGGCTTTAATAGCTGTGCGCCTGTTATGGCATTCACATGTTTTCTAAACGCGCTTAGCGTTAGATTTAGTTTGACCAGAGATGTACCGCTGACTTGGGCACCTTCATTCGAGAATTCGGTGTGAGAATGTAGAACGTAGCGAAATTTGTTACTATATGAGAACCTTGCGAACTTTTGGTTGGCTATTTTTTAGATTCTGTACCTTTAAATAGTACAAAGGGGTATATTATATTTCTGTAATTGCGCTATGTTTGTAGCAGGCATAAGGAGGCGTGGCAATACCTAAAATTGGCTATCAGTGAAAGAGAGAATTGAACCAGTTTTTTGAACTAAATTTGGTATACAGATTCGTGTATATCTTAAGCGAAACAAATTTGATTAAGACATATTGACACCCGCTTTATTTACCTGTTAATTAAAAGTCGTCACAATTTAAGATATACATATGTACCTAGTACCTACTGGTGATTTGTATATGAGTATCGTAAGGCCTTCTTAGGGGAAGTAGAGAGTTTTTTGGACCGATAGGGAATACTCTTGACATCTAAGTCCGTCTGGCATACTTTATCTATGCTGTGACTAAGAACAGGGTGCTGTAGATTTCACGACAGATAATTTTTATATTTATGTTTATGTACTTATTTATCATATATGATTATAATCCACTAGCAGTAACAGTTCTAATTATTATGATGGCTGGATCCTCACTGGTTTCACATGTTATAGATCGCTCCTAAGGGGCTTGAGTATCTTTGATCAAAGGTCTCAGCAGTAAGCTCTTTAGCTGAAATTTAAGACATTAAGTAATCCCATATATTTAGTAGCAGTTGAGAAATATCCATACCCATAGTCCATAAGACTACTCAGTAAGTACAAATGCCATAGTTAAGTTTGGTTTATAAATACTTTAGTTTTAATAAGATCTGGTTTCGTAATTGTTTAAAATAGATTCAAGACATACATAGGTGAATTATATTTAACCATATAAAATTTGTAAACGCACATAAATATTTATCAAAACTTATGTTAACATTGTAGAGAACTTTATCTATTGAATACGTTGTGTATAGACATGCTGGAACTGTATTTGTAGTTTGTATTGGAGGATCATTTGCAAGGCATAAAAAGCGCTGTTAGTAAAATTATCAAAGGCTTCGCGGTTTATTGAAGACCATCGCTATAATAGAGAGAAGATAATAATTTAGATACAAATAGTATTTAGTTAAGCTCAATTTCAGTAACTTACTTTCTTCTTATGATCTGAGTTTGTTTCTAATATTATCATAGGAGTCCTTTATGGTATCGGTAATATCGTTTTTAATTTTGGTAGCATCACTATCCTGTTCGTGGTAATAGACGAAGTACACCACCAATCCCACAATGACGATGACCACAAAGAAGGCACTGATGATGGACACCAGCATGCTGAGTGCACAACTGAAGCAGCTGCAAGAGGAAAAGAAAACCTTTTAATTATTTATGTCAATATTATTTGTAAGATCATAACATTTTTGTAGCACATGGACAAAATGCGGAACTCCGAAATATGTATACTCTTGCGAAGCAAATAGAATTCCCCAAAGTCTAGGCAGCGCTGTAGTTATTTTTGTTTATTTAGCTTTGTTTATTTACAAAAATATTTATTCATAGATGGCATTCTTAAAATCAGTGCAAGATATGTATTTTTTTAAAGCCTGATCCGAATCATAAATACATAAATCCTATTTGGATTCGGCTAAAGTTATCATCAAATATGGAAGTCCATATTCTATTCGACTCATTTCCTCTTTTTTTTCATTCGCTTTCCTTTACATAAATAAATAAATAAATAAATACACATCTGATTTCATAGTTTTCGATTATTATGAGAATGATTCCATTTGGTTCTAGTGGAAAGCGAATATAAGGTCTGTCAGGAAGTGCAGTTCGCCTTGTCCAAAATTCAAGGGGTTTATCGCTCTGCTTTTGGAATATAGTTATTCGATATTAGACAAATTTGACCAACAGTGAATAGGAGGTAGTGTTTAGTACTATTTGGGATGGGCCACGCCTTCATTACACTTTGCCTTGCACAAGACTGGAATACCCCTTGCAAGCGTAATTAATTATGCATATTAATCAACGGAGAGACAGGAGGATGTCCTTTTAGTGAGGGTATGTAAATAAGTGTGTAGTGACATGCAAGTATGTATGTGTGTACTTTTGCCGCCCTGGTTCACACTCCCTTAGATAAGTGTGTGTGCAAAGTCAATTTGATGATTGGCGCCAAGTGAAACGTATTCCTTTTGTCCTCTACTGTACAAGTAGGGCAAACATATTTATGTCGTCTCGCCCGAGTGGAGCCGGGACTCACTGGAGACTGGCAAATACGCATTTGAATTCACAGACACGACAAACACAAAAATACCCTGTACTCGGCTAAAGGGATATGATGCATTTCCGAATTAATTGTGCTGCTTATCTCACTTGATAAGATAAGGTTTTATAGTATTTGCAAAGAGTGATAAAGAGATGACTAGAAGCTGGGAGAGATATGAGATAATTACATAAATGTAATGCGGCTCTCATTATACCCTTTCTACATTTTGATATCTAGAGGGTACTACATTTTAGTAAACGTTCATAAAAATATACACATATCTACTAGAGGGTGACTACCCTTAGAGCAATTCATTGTACCCTAGAAAAAGTCATACATGCGAGTATATTTACGCTTTTGCGTTTACATACATACAAAGATACATACTTATCATATTCGAGCTAAATATGATGTTGTCATGGAATATGTCTGTGTGTAAGCGCACATTTATATCATGCTATGCTGGAATAGTATGTGATACGCATAATTAAACTTATTTAGATACATTCATGCAGATCATGACTGATCCAATGGCAGGTATAGTATGTACATAGGTCTACTCGTTATTAATGAGGATAAGGTAATGTCTTGATCTAGTTGTATCCGTCGGTTTATTTCTTTTTTAATCTCTTAGTTTTATAGCTGATGTATTGAGTTTGTTTGTCAAATATTTTTTACATATTGAAACATGCGGAACTAATCGCTGTATCCGATATTATTCGGTAGAATTGGAAACCGCTATATATTCGTACATATGTAAGTATATGTGAGTACTTTAGTAGTGCATATCGCTTACTAAGTATATGACGCATAGAGCTTTGTTTCCTGTTAAATGTGTTGTAATTACACTACGTACTTATACACAACTTGCACATATACATATATACATATGTATATATGAATGTACATACATATGTACGTAGATAGAATAATTAAATTAAACTTACCAGCATGCTATATTGCTAGCACAACATTTACACATCTTGGATAGTTTTTTCCGCTTTTTCTAAAGTAAATTTAAATAGAGTTTATTAGTACTATGCTCTAAGTATGTACAAACATTTGTATGGCTGTAGCCTTCATTACAGTTTAATTATATTAATTTGTTGTTTTGTGTACACATTTGCACGATTCTTGAGATGTGAGTGGATGCTGAGCACATGTTTTCCTTATGGAATCCAATATTTCATTTATTTATTGTATTTGAGAATACACTTCGACACGGAATTGTATTTAAATCGTGAAAATGCGCAACACACACAGCCACACACAGCTCAACACAACATACCACGCCTGAAGATGGAGAGAAACTGAAAACGACAACTGGCTGGCAGCTGCTCGACAGCAAATTGAGTGCTGCTGAGAGACGACGGAAATGAGAGCGAACAAACAAATTTTTCGCGCGTACAAACTTACACACACACACACACACCTGCGCTCCCGTATATGTTGTGTACAGTTGCTGGGGCTAATGAAAACCACGTAAATAAACCGACTCAAACGCCGCTTAATAATGGTATGTACATAAGTTTAAAGACTATTAACACTCTTACCTGATCAGTTTATGTATCTTTTATTGTTAGTCATAGTTTTTTTTAATATTTTAAGTTATTCATATTTTCCGAGTTCATACTCAAGTTAAGCTACTGTATATACTGCATATGTAATTACTTGTATGTATACCGTCTTATATGCGTGAGTGGGGATTGTAGTTGAATTTGAGTAAAACCGGCTTCCCACTGTGCATTGTTGCACTGCTCAAATTGGAGTGTGAGTGAGTGCATGAGCGGCTCTCTGTGTTTGTGTGCATGATGAGAATGATCCTAGCGGTGAAGGTCGCCAAATGACCGCCTGTGTTGAGAGAACAAAACAATGCAAGACAATTTTAAGAGAGCGAGCGCATTGAACTCGACTGCATACGCTTTGAAAGTCGTTATCTCTCTTTTGATCAAAACGAAATGTCAGATGCGAGTACTTACGGCAATGCGTGAGGGAATATTCTCTTAAGACATTCACTTTAACTGCTGTTACCTCTAGTTATGATCAATTTGGACTCACTCTCTTTCATATAGTTTTATTTTGAAGTATATTTAATAATTACATATAAAAACGTTTCACAACGATTTGACTTATTACAAACTATAGGTATACAAATATTATTGCTGAATTATCAAAAAAATATGTAGTTTGATTTATTCAAATAAGCTCAATTTCTTACACATAAATAAATAGATTAATTAGGTATGTATAGTATGTATGTATATACAGGTATTTATATCATTAGCGGCAAGAATAACTATTGCTTAGAAACTGCTGTATATTTATGTAAATCAACTGATTATAAATAATATGCAGGTGATTATACGTTAATATGGCAGTAATTTATTATTTACGTTAGGGGATCATACGGATAAACAAAAGAATTGAAATCAAATGGCAAACGGATTTCATGTAAGGAAAACTATCCGTAAAGAAGTCTTTGCCGGAGTCAAACTCTAAGCCGTTTTGACTTGGGTATATTTACAAAAGCATAATGATAATGATGATGATAAATAATACTACATTTTATGCGATAATCATATACATATCTAAAAATATAATTTCATTACAATCTCTTAATGGGTAAACAATCTCTCCGATGTGCTAATATGAACACACATCCGAAGGCCTAGTTGGTGCATAAAAACTATTTGCAGAGTTCTCAATCTGATTATGATTATGATTAATTAAATGTTTGATTAGGGGGCAAAGCATACAACTGAAACGATTAAGGATAACAAGCCTTGTAGGCTATCACATATATTGATTACTTCAAAATGCTCACATCGAATGGCGAATTGCATTATGAATACTGTGGGGACTCGCCTCCAGACGCGATCTTCTTGACACGACTAACATCATCGTATGCAATGGAGAACACACTCTTCTTTTCGGCAATTGGATTACGTCGTCCCATACTGTTCATCAAGGAATTCATGGCGATGCCCGAATCATGATCATCCTCCAGGGTAGATGCATTCAGTTGCTTTTGCGCCTGGGGCGCGGGATGTGCTCCGATTTCTGCATTGATATTTATCTTCGATTTCGTTAGTTTCACTTCGTTTTCCTTGATGGGCGACGGTTTGGGTTTGGGCTTCTGTGATTTGTGCTCCTTATCGGCATATGGCGGCGTTTCCGGGTACATGTAGTGAGGCAACTTTGTGGGTGGCAGAGGCACTTCCGGGGCGTTCTCACGCTCGAAACGATGCTCGGAATGTTGCAAGAGTGGATGATTGGTGTCGGTGCGTATTTTGGGCTTATGCTGCTTGTTCAAGGCCCTATCCTCTTTGAGCATTCGACTGCCCTTAGGCGGGGATCTGCGAGGTGCTGGTTCCGGCTTGAATTTGCTCCCATCATCATAGGACGCTGCATCGTCGATTTTCGCGTTCATCCGTGATTTCGATATACGTTTCTCAGCTACATTCACTTTCCTCTTGGTGGACAAATGTGACTTGGACGATTCGGTCGATGTTCGTCCGCTTGCAGTGGGTTTCTTCTTATCGTAATACCATTCCATATATTTGGGTATATTCCGTTCGGCTGCAGCCAATTCCGTTTCACTCTGGTAGATGCGATCGGTTGAGTGTTTCTCGATTGAATTGGTACGAATGTGTCTGCCGTTCTCACTCACAGTGCTCTCGTATTTCGATATCGATAACCGATTGTGTGGCGGCTCCGAAGATGTCTGTTTACGCGACTCGTGACTGCGTCTCATACTGTCTCGACGGGATAATCTTTGCTCCAGCTCCGCATCAATATCACGTGACTCAGTTGGGGTTCTTGCTCTCATGCTTTTAGTCTGGTGGGATACATTTTTCAGGTGCGCTTCCTTTGCGAACGATGGATTTGTATTTGTTCTGATGACAATCTCATCATCATCATCATCCTCGGAGTCAATGGAGTATTCAGTCTCGTTTTCATAGACCTCAGCATCGGAGTTGTTGTAGTACTGTTCAATCGGTACTTGGCGCTTTCTATACGGTCTGGTGGGACTACTGGCTCCATCTAGCGAATCAGATATCTCCATTAACACCTCTCGACTTAACACTTCTGTTTTCTGCCTAACACCGGATTCTTTGTGCCCGGTTACCTCATTCTTGCGACTCTCATCGCTGAGTTGTTTACGCAAAATACTTGTCTTTGTCTCCCGTAGGGGTTTCTTAGGTGGTACGCGTTTCTTTTCGTAGACTTCTTCCTCCTCTTTTATGGGTGTTCTAATTTTGCGCTTGATTTCCTCCACCATCACAATTCTCTTTCGTGGCTGTGAGCCGTCTCGGCCCCTAGAGCGTTTCTTGGGTAGCCTACGCTTTATCCAATAGACACCTTCGGGACTGTTGGGTGGACTGAATCGCACGTATCTGTATTCATCCTCTGACATGGAGTCATCGTTCTCACTCCGAGCTCTTCGTCGCCTGGGCACGGTTTGCGCCTGTGAGCTGACCGAATTTCTTTCAGTGTTGTTCTCCGCCAGATCCGTTTGAGTGCCAGCATCGCAGTCCGTTTGGGTGCCAATGGCCATCGATTGGCCTGGAAGACTTTGGGTTTCTAAAGCTACCTCGTGTTGAGCGTAGGTGGACACCAGTTTCTCCTTCTCCAGCAGTATCTGCCGCAGGAGCTCGTTCTGCTGCTTGAGCGAGTGTTCGATTTCCTGTGTGAGGGACTGAGTCGATACGGCAGGCTGCATCTGAGATGCTCCGGCCTCGGCACCCGCCTGTACCGACTGTGTGTGTATCACTTTCACTTCGGGCTCCATTTGCGAATAGACAATACTGTTTGGTCCCGATTTGCCAAAGGGGAATGTGTCTCCTTTAAGCGTTGATCCTTGTTGTATTTCATTTGGCATCGATTGAATATACGTGGCGCCTGGCACAATGTGATAGTGTTCCCGTATGATCTGTTTCCCATCTGGCTGCTCTTCGATAAACCTGCGCATCAGTATCTCCTTGCCCGTATTGTCCACCATCAGTAGTTGAGGATGTGATAGGTTGTTCGAGGATTTCACTGGAACGTTCACGTAAATGTTGTCGTCGTCCAATGCAACACCGTCTCGGGTCTTGTCCCTGGTCATCAGCTGTAGTATCTCGACATTTCCATCCTTGATGAATAGTTCACGCTTATTCTTTAAACTATTCTGCGCAGTATTCAAGTCGATATCGCTACCACGATCTATTTCATGCCTCCGCATCGAATCGTCATCAATATGCCGATTCTCTGAGTCGTAGTTCTTGGTTCGGGTATGCTCGAAATGTCTGTTGCCCTTGCCTCGTATGAAATTGTCTTTAGCATCATCCAATACGTCCTCAATGTACACATCACGATCGTTTATTAAATTAGTTCTAGAGTTATGGAAACTAAATTGAGCATCATCTTTGGTGGAGTGATTATTTCTGAAATTAAAATCACATTATGTGGATATCTCTAATCAACTGAATCCAACTGAATATGCGTACTTGATGCGAACACGTCTCTGCTGATATTCCGCTGAATGAATACGGCGTATGGCATCGTTATCATGATGTTGGACCTCTACGTTTTCATCAGTCTGTTCACGTCCATCGCGGAACTCCCAGCGTGTAGGTTTTGTTCGTGTATCTGGTGGCTTCTCCGCTGACCATGCCTCTCGTCTTCCCATCCACTCGGCGACCTGCAAATTGCCAAAGTAATTACACAACAATCGACAAATAATCATAAATAAAAAATGAAATCAATTATATAATTATGAATAAGCATTAATTGTAATAGGTAAAGTAAAGGGTTGTTAGAAAACCAAAAAAACAGAAAATATGATACAAATTATTGAAACGTCCAAAACCAAAAGTGAACCTCGAGTAAAGGCAAATGTTAATATTATTGGAATTTATGAGCAAATAATATCGAAATGCTATAAAAATGGTTAACAACCAACGAAAAAAGCCTTTAAACAATTCTTCTGTGTAGTTTGAAATTGTTCAAAATCTACCTGAACAGATTTTGTTTGTTTTCCATTTGCCATTTCCCTATGAACTAGATGTACGTCGTCTTCAGATTTACTGATATCAACTATTCTTTTCCTACAAGAGAGAAATATACAATTAATGATGAGTTAAATGGATGTATTGCAGTAGTAATGATTAAGTTAATGCACTTTTAACATTTATGAAAAGTATAAGTATTTGTTGAGCTCTGCACTTAGTCTTGGATATGATTATTTAAGATATTGACATTATTTTAGTCTATTCATTATTAGACCCTGTACTTTGAAATAGTGCAAAAGGGTTTATAAAGTTTGTACAATTAAGAAAATGGACATATGTATGTAACAGGAAGAAGGATGCGTGGCAAATCCCCATAGAGTATATATATTTTTCTTGAGAACGACAAACTAAGTCGATATATCCGTCCGTTTGTACGTCTGTGCGTCTATATGAAAACCTCGATCTTGCAAACTATAAGAGCTAGAGTCACCATATTTGGCATTTAAGTTCTTATATAGTGGAAGCAGATCAAATTTCTTTTAGATTTTTGATAGCTCCTTCCTTCACATAAAGCCACTGCAACCAATTGCATGAATCGTGTGTCGGCTGTGCCCGACTGTAGCCTTTCTGAAATTTTCTCTTATTTCTAGATTGTCAACTATAATATTAATGTTAATAATGACAATTTCAGTTTACATAAACATGCCAAATAAATACATAGAACTACAGCAGATAGTGTAAATTTCAGATTTTGAAAGGTATCCTCAATTTAAAACAAGCTAGAGATAGATACGAATATGTAGCTAGATCTGGGATGAACTTGATAATACTTTTGGGGATAGTGTGTTAATTAGAATATTATTTACATATAGGCATTCAGTAAGGTTATTGATTACATACCGAGACTAAGTTACCGAGTCAGTAAGGAGGCGGGAAAGAAGCTCTAGCTTTCTCTAAGTTTCGTTTACTTACGTGGTGGCACCGTATAGTGGACACCAGGAACATATGCAGCAAAGCAGAAGGATGAGAATGGTTAGGGCAACCAGGGTAGCCAGTAGGATGAGTAGCCAGAAGAGCACTTTGTTCTCCGCCTTATACTGCGTCTGTAAGGGAGTGAGATTCTATTAACGCAAACTTGCCACAGTCACCCAATGGGGCATATCACGTCAAGCACTTACGTCTGTCTCAGCTGAGTCCTGTGGCATGATGGCATACGAGTTGTTGTACTGTGAGAGTCGCTGTTGTATCTGTGAGATATCCACCACAGACGAGCTATCGTGGAGCACAGTTGCCGTGACCACACTACGTTCTTTGATGTTCGGATTGCCGTTGGGTATGTCCTTGGCTCCGGGCTCTTCCAGCTTGAGTGGACGTATCTCGTGTATGAAAACCTTTCCCCCTGTGATGGCAGACAGTGTCTCTTCGGTCTCTGCCTTTTCCGGATGGTAGCCGGGCACCACAAAAGTCATGACACGCTTTCGACTCTCCGGTGGATAAATGCGTATGGTGGTGGTTGAGAAGCGTACTGGCACACCCAGATCATAGGCTCGAGCAGTTAGTATGAATAGGTCGCCCTTGTCATCGGTTGCTGGCATTGCGGAGTGAGCTGCACGGCGGGTTCGTTCGGCCATCTTCATTTTGGAATGAAGTTGAATCTTTGCCCGTACTGTTAGCTCTCCAGTCACTTTGTCCAGTACGAAATTATCATCATAGTTGCCGTTGATTAGCTCGTACCACACCACATTGTTGGGCGCTGTGGCATCCTTGTCTGTGGCATGAATGAAGGCGGCAGTGGTGAAACTCTTCAAATCGGTGGCCAGTATGAACTCATACAAGTCCTTATCGAAGACAGGCGTCTCATCGTTCACATCAATCAGCTTGATAATCAGTGGAATCTGTGCTCTATTGCCATTGCCATCCATGTCTCTAGCCTCCACATACAGATGATATTCCGGCATAATTTCACGATCGAATCCATGGCTATTCGTCGATACGGAGATTAAGCCGCTCTCGGCATCCAGATTCAATGAGGTGTTCAGATAACCCAGTATAGCAGTGTATCGGACCTTTCCACCTAATCCCGAGTCCAAGTCTGTGGCATGCACCTGCACCACCTTTGTGCCCACTGTCATGTTCTCCGGCAACTCCACCACATACTCCTCTTGATCGAACACCGGCGTATTGTCATTGACATCGTTGATGTAGACAGTGACATTGACGTTGGCGGAGAGATTCGTGGCAGGCCCCAGCTCCTGCGCCAGTATATTGAACTGCACCGAGTCTCGTTGTTCAAAATCCAGCCAGGAGTTATCACGCACTCGTATTAGAAACGATGCACTGCGCTCCGCCACGTTGGGAGTAATCTCAAATGTGCCATTATTGTTCAGCAATGTCAGCGAGAAGACACCATTCTTGCCCGTGTCGTCATCATAGACCCGTGGCACGTAGGGATCGATAAATATCAGTGCTGTGCCTGTCGGAGCATTCTCATCCACTCTCGTAATGTAACTGCAGAGATGAAAGAATCAAATGGTTAGCATCAATCTGTAAGAGAGCTGTCATTCAAAACCCTTTCCACGATTGATTCGAACATGGCCTAAGAGTTGATCATACATGCTGTTCGCATTGAACTTGTATGAATCGAAGTCTTCATATCGAAATGGTATTAGGGAGCGTGGCTCGAGCATTGGATAATGGAGAGCAATATACATATTCCTTAACTCAAAATCAACGCTAGGCAGTATTCAAAATCAACTGACTAATTCATTCAGCTCATTCTTTACGTTCGCTCATACACGACGAAATACACTACACTTTGTTCGTAAATAAACAATAATACAAAAGGCAATAGAGGCTCAAAGGAAGGGATGATGTTCGAGCCCTTCCAACGAACATATTGCTTAGCCAAGTTGAATGCAATTTTTAGCAAGGCGATTCAGTCGACTCGAGTGTACTCAATACAGCGCTTTGATATCTATATGCAAACTATGGTAAGATTTCTGCCATGATGATGACTAGCATGATCATCCACTTTTGCCCATGCCCGCATGCTCTATACTTACTGATCGTTCTCGAAGTAAGGCGGCGAATTGGTGCGATCCGGCAAGAAGAACGCCAATTGCACAGTGGATGCCATGGCTGGAGGTTCGTCACGACCGACTTTAACTTCTTCCGCAATTACAGTGAGCAGGACGGGATCGCCAACGTGTGTTATGGCCACAATATCTTCCAGTGGGCGCATTAGAAATATTTCCCCTGCAACGAGGACATCGATTAGTTCAATGAAACAGATAAGCGATTATAGTTTTCTATAGGGTTCAAAACAGACCTATCACTCCCCTTTTTATGCATCTCTAACAACGCTTCGAAGCTTGAAAAAAGTTGTGGTCTGCCATAGTTAAAGGACCCATTTATAATTACGAATATCGTTCCCATCATCAATAGTAACTTTTTAGCATCAGCAAAAAGAGAATGTTCTCATGCTAATAGGGTTGTCTTTTTTGCTGCAACACTCTGGATCACTTTCCCAGAGGTATGGAAACCGAAAGTAATTATACCATGCCCGAGGCATATTTGTAGTCACTAACATAAGTTTTTGTGTAATGTTACCAGTAGATAAAAAGAAGTAGATCAAAGTGTACACAATGTTTTCACACAGACGTGTAAACAAATTGTGTAGCATATAAACAGACATGTTGCAAAAACCAGCATAAAAAGGTATTCCTCTCGATAGAGCAGCATCCTCATCTTCAGAGGCAAAAATAAAAAGCAGTCAACAGTAAAGTAGCCAGAGAGCATCATGCTACACGGCATTCTGTCGGCCTGAGAAAGAGCCAGAGCCAAAGCTAGAGCCCGAGCAAGAGTCTGAGCTAGAGCCAGAGCCAGAGCCAGAGTCATTGACATCAAAACTTGCCATAAGTCAGAAGCGCAAGAAGAACAAGGAAGCTCAAGCGCAATCATTGCTTAATTGTGGCTCCGACGAAGAGATGAGGGAAAATCGTTGGAAATCGTTGCATAGCCTAGAGCTAAATGGCACATCCAGAACTTGGAGTGCAGCTCTGCTATCTAACAAGACTGAAGATATACTCGTTCGATACAAGTTGAGGCTGTTCCTTTTGCTAATGGGCATATTAGTATCTTCATATCTGTCTCAGTTTGTCATAAAAAGGGATCCAGGTGTATAATAATGATAATAATTGCAGTTATTCATCGTTTAAATATACGCAAAGCTAAGACAAATAATCGTACATTTCTCACCGTCAATTCCCTCCTCAATATTTACTTACCGCTGGTATCGTTAATGTCGAAAAACGATGTAAAAGGATTGTTCTCTGAAACCAAACCATAGCGTATTTCTCTAGGGTTTCCCTTATCGCCATCTTCTGCATGAACTTGTAGAATCTTCAAATATCACAGGAGGTTAGCTTGTTAACTTTATCTTATAACTATTTCATTCACCTTATCGCCGGGGAGAGTGCCGGGTGCCAATTTTGTAACGGGTGCTGCCAAAGTGAAGACGGGTGGTTGATCTTGTACGTCCTGCACAATCACCACAATTTCCATGCCAGCAATATTCCGTCCATCCTGGCCTGGCTCGGCATATGCATCCTAAAGTTTGTGGGTTTAGTTTAGTTAATAGAAAACCAAGTTGTTTATGTAAAAAGATATTACATTAGCCAGAATTGTCAAATGGTACATGGCTTGTTTCTCAAAGTCCAGCGGTCCCAAGAGGAATACCGTGCCTTCAGTTGTCTCTGTCGATATGATTTTTTGTCTTATAGCAAATAACGGAGAACCCTGTGGTAAACAATTAAATTACATATTGTATACAGGAGTTTTCAAGCTACAACTTACCCATAGTTCTAGGTACACGGGTTTCTGATAAAGCGGATTCTTACGCGCTATTACATAGTCTAATTCAGTACCTCGTTTTGCATCCTTTAAAGAGAGAGTTTTAAGCGTGGTATTGACATATTATTTAAGAATAAACCGATCAGTCGGGTGCTCCCGACAGTACAATACCCTGCATCTAACTTTGCGGCAACCGTATAAGCACACTCAGATTTTACAGTAAAAGCATGCACTCATTAGTGGGCCTAGGGGCGTGGTATCCAAAGTTTGAAAAAAACTTTATCTGCGTGTAGTATATGCCTAACCTCATTCCCAAAATGGTGTCTTTAGCTTTTCTAGTTGCTGAGATCGAGGTTTATGACCAGAAAAATAGACAGACAGACAGATCGATTCAGCTCAGCCCCATACTGATCAGGTTGCATACATTTGCACAAAGTTATTATACACATTTTTACCAATCTTCAACGGCTTTTCGGTAAATAGTTTTTGGGCTAACGTATGCAATTTATTTGTTAGCCAGTGTAATTAGAGCATTAGGCATACTTGGATACACTATCTAGACAATATGATTAGAATTTATTGAAAGCTGAACTTACCTCGGGTATCATGATGATGCCTGGCTTGTGTGGAAATATGAGGTCGTGGGGTGTACTGAAATTGGTTGCTGTAATTGAACACAATTGCACGGCTATGCCACCATTTGTGTCCTTCACTGAGACTTGGAAGTCGTAGTAGCGGCCCGGCTCGAGGCGACGTTGTAACACAACATTCGCTTGACAGACCGAATTGTACTTGGTGCATGGAAGCGATTCCACCTTGACGATGGACGACGATGCATCGCCCATAAATTCAAAGGTCAGTGGATAGTCGAACTCCTCGTCAGTTGCACGCAATCTATAGATTACAGAACCGACCTGTGCGTCTGCCGGTACCAGCACCAGTCTCATACGAGTCGACGGATCGAATTTTGGATCCACTCCATGAACGTGATGTAGACACAGAATTCCAATTAGGAGGCTGATTGTCAGCAATCGATAGGCGGTCATTGCGCTCAGCCATGGACCAAACTGCAAGCTTGCCCTGCACTGACGTTGTTGTTGTTGCTGTTGTGGTTCTTGTTGTTGCTGTGGTTGTTGTTGTTGTTGATGGTGGAGTTGGGAGGTAGGTGGTTGATAATAGTAGTATTCTTTCTGGCGTCGCTGACCCGAATCTAAAGTCGCATTGACTGTTCTCAGGCAGCAATTCGGCACATGTGTTTGGTTCTGACTTAGTCTGTTACTGCTGGAAGCCATGGCTGTAATTATGTTTGAAGCAAAAGATACATTGTTTAGTGCAATCTATCAATGTAATATCTACAGTACTTATTACTTAGTAAATTGTTTAATTCAGTCTATCTATCACTTAATACAGAGGTAATATAAGTATGGTGATTTTATTTCAAGCCAACCAAATACACCCGTCTTATACTGCTAGTACAGGCTCTAAAAAACAGATATCTAATGTGAGACATTAACGCTACCAGTATGGAACATTAAGTGGTCTGCCTCTACGCACAATAATTTTTTAAGCGATTGACAATCAGACAGGCCGACAATTACTTACTAGCGGTACTTGGGATGCATCTCAAACAGTATCTTGAACTAGTTTATGCCATCGAACTTGAGTTAGTAGAAAGAGCTTAACATTTGTTAGATGTGGCAAATGGCATTATTTAAATACGGCAATAGGAAGGTGCGACGGCAGCAGGAGATAACTGTATGCTGAAGAGGTAGTATTTTATGGTAATACACATAGTTATGTTAATGAACACTTGAAGCACTTCCTAATTTGAATAATTCAAGGCCTAATGAATACGTGTATATGCGCTGCTTAATAGCACATACATAAGTTACATCCTTTTGCTTGTATTATTTATTGATAAAGTAGTGGGAAACAGTAGCATAGTCAGAGTCGAGTCGAGTCGAGGCACATCTGGTATGGCTTAGGCGATTGGCCCTCAACTCGAACGAGTCGAGTTGCAATTGAAATATGGCCAACTCTATCGGCTGATGTTATTGCTGTTGTTGCTGTTGTTGCTGATGTTGCCTTGCTGGATGCTGCTGCTGCTGCTGCTGTTGCTGCTGCTCTAGCCAGGTACTCGATGTTATTACCAATCCGGTTTGGCACAACGGACCAACTGTCTGGTGTGTACGCTAGTTGCTAGATGCTTTTTGCCAATTTCCAGTTTATGCAGCTGCGTTTTCGTGTCCTTAGCTTAGCTCAGCCAACAGCTAACAGCCAAGAGCCAAGAGCCAGCTACAAGCGAATGACCAGTTATGTCAGTAGATTCGGCCAGAGTCTGCTCTGCTCGGTTTGGCCTCACACCCTCGCATTTGGCGCAGCGTCGTTTGAATTTACGGCCAAGTATGTTGCAATATTATGTTTTGCCCGCATTAGGCTTAGACAGGCTCCAGCACATACACACACACACACACATACATATGTATGTACATATATATAGATACTTATATGTGTGTGCATTTGTAAGTAAAGCGCCAGTCCGAGTACCAGTCCCAGTCTCGGTCCCAGTTGCAGCCTCAGACTTTGACTCAGTATCAGCCTCATTCCCAGTTTTCAGCTCGTGTCCCCTCTACACCCTCAGTCCCCTCTGTTCCATCTGTCTGTGGTTTTTCGCGTTCACTGGTTTTAAGACCGCACCATTATTGCGCAACAATTGTAGCACACAATATTTGTGCCATTTGGTTGAATTTCTCTTAACACACATACGACTGGCACCGTCAGCTCGACTATTGGCTAGTCTGGGCAATGGCAATGGGAAGGGGAAGGGGAAAGGGGCAGGAGGGACACGAGTGATCTCATATTGGAAGCCTAAGCTCGGTAAGCTCTTTAATTTTAGCTAGTGAGTCCTTAAATTGTATTCTGCCAATACTCTGATTGACATAGTGAATTCATTAGCAGACGTTGACCTGAATATTACACGATCTCAACTCATCGAAAATGGTTTAAAAGGGTATAATGACTTTGGATAAACACAAATGTAACAGGCAGCACAGCTGCAACTCTGTGTTCAGCCAGCTGTCCGTATTTTTGCCTAATCATCAGTCAGCCAGACTTTACGTTTTAATCACTGCGAAATTTGGAGCTACTGACATCAAATTGGCAGTAAAGAGTTCTGTGAACATATGTTACTAAAATGAATTGAAGTGAATATCGGCTTAGAGGCCTATTTATAACACCACAAGTTAAAGTAAACTCATATTTATTCGATAAAAAAATGTAACAATACAAAGTTAAAGTTAAATAAAAGAGTATGTTGAAGTTAAAGATGATGTTGATGATAATAAACCAGCAATTAAAAGTAAAATTAAAATTAAAAATATGAACAAAGATCAGCGTTTTGTAGCATAGTCATAATCTATTCTAGCATTAAGGAATTATTTAATTGAACGACACGGTCACACTTACATATATTCGTTTATTTTAGATGATCGGATTATTTTGATGAGAGAAGTAGTGACGTTAAGACACAATAAGCAATAAATATATATTATCAAAAGCTACTGATTAGTCTAATCTATTTAATACTCTCACAACTTGCTGCATGGGTTGTTGAGCAAAACTCCCAATCAGACTATTGATTAAAGACTTAAAATATGATTTATATACATGGTACACCATATATTATTTTATCATATAATCATTAAGGTTTTAAATCATTTTCTTTGTGATAGACTTTATTTTTATATACAATTTTATTTTATTAGACCCTGTACTTTAAAAAAGTACAAAAGGGTCTATTAAGATTGTGCAAGTCCGAAATGTATGTAACAGGCAGAAGGAGGCGTGGCAGACCCCATAAAGTATATATATTCTTGATCAGGACGACGAGCTGAGTCGATCTAGCCATGTCCGTCTGTCCGTCTGTCTGTCCGTCTGTCCGTCCGTATGAACACCTAGATCTCGGAAACTGTAAGAGCTAGAGACATCATATTTGGCAGTTAGATGCCCCTATAGCGCAAGCAGATCAAGTTTGTTTTAGATTTTTGATACCTCCCCCCCTCCCCCAAAAACCGCGAAAAACTGCCACGCCCACAATTTTAAAGATACAAACTTGTGTTGGCATACGAAATTCTTATGATAATCTTTATCCGTGCTGTGAATTGTGGCTCAATCGGATAATAAACACCGGAGATATTCAAGATTCAATTCCCTGCATTAGGTAAGGGGGGAGCAGCGCGAGCGTATATGTGGTTGCATGCGACTTTGCGCTATGTGTGCTTGTGTGAGTGTTAGCGTGTGTGTGTGCAAAGGAAAGTACAGGGTCTCCTACTGTCGGTTGCATCCGACTGTAGCTTTCCGAGTTTTTTTTTTTTAACTTTACATATAATCGCTTTTTCCATGAGGCATTTCGATTAGATTTTTACTAAGTGTATTATTCTGCATTCTCCGTTTTGACTGTTAAGTTTAGGTGTTCCAGGATTGTCTGTAATGCATTCATCAACAGCTGTTTCTTTTTGTTTCATTTTAAATTTAATAATCTATTAAACTTTTTTTAAAGAAATTCAATTTAAAATTTGACTTTTAATTTAATTATATTTTTTATAAATATTTGGTATTGCTTTTAAATTTACTTGTGCTCTTGGCTATCACTGAACTGATTATCAAACATTCGAAATTTTCAAATTAGTTCATCTCCAATTTCATTATAACCCATTTACTTTAATTTAGGAATATTTTATCCTAATAAACTCTTAATTTCAAATAATCTAAAATTTTTGGCTTTGATTATTTAGTTCCTAAATTTAATATTAACTGAAAAATAATTGAATGGTTTAGTAAGTCTTCTTTCTCTCTGAGTTCACTTTTGTAAAGTTCCGTTGCAAAGCAATCAGTAAGCATATTATATGAAGAAACTACTCAGCTTTTAATTCGAATTACAATTGCAGATTTTCTGCTTATATGAAATGTTTTTAATTAAGATTATCTTAGCCTTTGACTGGCGAAGTATTGCCAAGGTAGTAGGAGATTAAGTTAAGATTTAATAGATAGACACAGCGACTAAAAGTCGAATTGGTCTGTTGCCAAACGAACTTACATATGTACGGAAGATATATATCTGAATAGATGTGTATATGTACATATATACATATGTAAGTAGGGGTATGTGTGTGTGTGTAGAAGCGTAGAGTAAAGGGTATGCAAAGTTCGATACGTTGCGATACGGTTAATATCCTGGTTCGTGGTTCATAAGTAGTGTAGTCTGTGTGGCGACCGTAGCAAAAATCGTGAGTTCACTCTAAAGCAAAACAAGATTTTGGGCGTTGTTCAATTCTTAGGCTGAGTTCGCGATTGCCGCTACATGCGGCAAATGCAGCAGCTTCGTGATCTGTGCAACTTTTGTCTCTCTTTTTTAGGTTTTTCCAAACTGGCTATGCTTGCTTTTAACTAGAATGAAAATTTGTGTTGCAAATAAAGTTGAACCCGATGGCAAACTAATCTGCTTCACGACAATGGACCAGCCAGCCAGCCAGCCAGTCAGCTAAGCCTGCCAGGCAGTCAGCCAGCCGACCAGCCAGCCATACAGCCAGCCAGCAAACCAAGCAACCATCTAGGCAACAACCCAGACTCGTAATCAACTTTTATTCGGCTGTGCTCGTAAGTAAAATGCGCCCCCTCCCATGATATGACCGTCCTTCACTACACTGCAATGGATGGCTGTCTGTGGCTGTGGCTGTGGTGTTCCTGCCTTTGCTATTACTGAGAGGATTGTTGGGCGCTGTCCGTCTTTGGATTTCGCCTATCCGACTTTCAATTCGTCTGGGTATCGCGTCAGCGAGTTAACTCCTAGCTTCAAGTAGATACATACATTCATACATATATGTGCATATATATGCACGACTATTTCTTGAACGTATGTACATATGTATGTGTATCTGCATATTTATGTGCATACACATTGATTCATACTTATGCACATATGCATGTACAAAGTTTTCAGTGCAGCTGCGGGTGTGTTTTGGGTGCGCCTTTGCGGGCAAAATAAATAAGTTCGAGTGCCCTACCCAACATTGAGATACTCTATATTCAGCCATTAAGTAAAAGTTAAAAAATGAATCTAGTTTTTACGACCGAACCTCATGAAAGTCTCCAAGATATGTAGAGACTTTGGTTAAGGTATACAGGAAGAGTTGAAGCTGACAGAGGAGTGTGCTCAGAAATAGACAGGCGGTAGAGCTGATCAAGAATATATGTACGTATACATATGTAAAACGAGACATTAAAATGAGAAATGGTAATATTCACTACTTATATAGATAGTATATCCTATAAGATTGTATATCTTTTGACCAGTTCTCAGATCCATCAGTAGCTCTATCGGTAGTGACTTTCAACTGCGTTGTAATACGGGAGTGCCCTCATTTTAATAGTTGACTTTCGAGTGTGTCTGATCCAGCGATTTCTAATCGCAATCGAAGCTGAAGGGAAAATAATTTTCATTCCAAGCAGCCCAAATAATTAACATTGTACTACACTCCACATTAAGACGCTGTGATGAAGAGCAGAAGACAATGCTCGAAATATGCTCGCTGGGCCCCAACACAAACCACGGGGGCTGCACCAGTGCCAGAGTCGGGGGAAAAATCAGTCGATTAGTCGCGGTGCCAACAACGTCGGCTTCATCATCACCGTCATGATAAGCATTAACAGACTTCAACATCTACGCCTGAACCTTTTGCTTTTGCTGTTGCTTTTTGTTGTTTTCTTTCGTCTTCGTCTTCGTCTTCGTCTTCGCCTTTGTCTTCCTCCGGCTGTAAGGTCTTTCGCTGTCTGCGGTCTATCAGTCGAGTGGAGCTGTAGAGCTGTGGAGCTCGTCTGCTGCGTCTACTGTGGTTCCTTGTTGCTTTGCATCGGAGGTGGCATACGTAATAGTCTTAGTTTTAATGAAACGCAACAAAAAAGAATGTAAATAAAAGATCCACAAATAAATGCAAGAACTGCAGCCAACGCTAAAAATGTGCGTGGGACTGCCAGAGGCAGAGTGTGTCCGAGCCACAGGCTGTTTGGCATTAGCCATGTGCAACTGCAGTGGCCAGAGGCAGAATTCTCAAATTGAATCTCAATTTTATTAGTATGCCGTCTTGGCAGGGTTATGGCAAGCATGTAAATAATTGACTTAATTTATGTGTGCTTTTAACCGAAGGAAACAAAACTCAAATCCAACTGCAGTATGAGTTAAGTCGCAAGGAAAACAACTTGAAGTCTCTTACCTAGTGTATACGGGAAGATAAAAACTCTGATTTATGTTGCAGTCGATACAGAAAGGGTATAGTTTATGCTTAGTTGTTGAAATTGAAAATTTACGCTCTATTATTTATTTTTGAATATAAATAAAAGAGTTTTCCTATAAAAGAACCATCTAAAATGAAGATTTTCGAAAGGAAATTATGATTTAAGATTTGTTAAAGACATCTCAAACTGAAGCCAGATCTTTCTCTGCTTAAAATAGTTGGTTATCTTAAGTTTTATGATTACTATTTGTGCTAACTTTCAGTTAATAAGATTTGTTGAACTAAGCCAAAACATTGTTTTTAATTTTAGATTTTATTATAACTTTTACAAGAATTTTAAAGCTTGAAATAAGTTGAACATAATCTCATATCAAGACTTTAATATTATACGATTTTTTAAAATAAACCAAAAATTTAAGATACTCTTACAAGAATTATGAAGCGGGAAATAAGATGGAGCGAAATTGAATTCAAGACTTATGTTTTATATTTAGTTTTGCCTAAATCTATTTATCTTTATTTTGTAAGAAGAAAGTTTTGCCATTTAATATTATATTTTTCGAACTTGTGGTTTTATTTTAAGATAGAAATTTAAGTCTGCTCCAAGTGTCAATTTTCTGTCAGTGTAGGTCATACTGCGGAGGCAAATCAGGAGGTGCTCAGTGCAAAACCACGGATGGTACTGAGGAGGGAACTAAGCAAGGTAGCTCGAAATGGAACTGAGGAGAGAGAATACTGAACGGAGAACAACGGAGTGCAACTGGGACAGACATCTTAACAAAGTGTCTGACTGATGACTACATAGGCGTCAGTTGAGCTAGAGCATGGCTTTACAGACAGACAGACGAACAGACAGACAGACGGACAAACGGACAGGGTATGCCGCTGCGTTGTGTGTCGCAATTACCCTCCTCAATAACGTAATAATTTATTTCTACTTCAGACGCAACCAGGGCTGCAAAAACGCGAAAAACTGATGATGTTGAGCTTAGTTTAAGCTTCGCACTGAGGCCTGGACTGGTGGCATTGCCAAAGTGTCGACGTTGACAAGAAATTGTGGGCGTCTGGCAAGTAATGATTGTCTTTTATGCGAGTTTGCGCTGTTATTGTTCTTCATTGAGCAACGGCTTGTTGTGCGGCTCGTACTCGTACTCGAAATTTTAATTTTAAATTTCAGTTGAACGACACTTTTACGACCAAAAAACGGTTGGCTAATAGCGGTTGCCTCCAGCAGCGGTATCACAGTCGAGAACAAGTTTTCATTACATGTTTCGCTGCGAAACAGAAGACTTAGGCAACGAACGTGAATGACGCTCTTGCAAGGCAAGGCAGGCCTCTTTTAATTAAGTTCAAAAAGTCTCGAGGCAATGTTAATCTCGTTGGCTAGATCAAAATACTTTTCTTTTACCATGCAAGAACATATGTATAGTACACATACATACTGTACATATGTGTATGTATGACGTAGTGTAATTAGAACTATTAGACAGTAGCCTGCATTCGGTTTTTCTTTCTATTTTTTTTATGGCTAGAGTGGCCTACGTGTATTGGCCTCCTTATCTTTATTCAATGGTTATCGTTGTCAATTAGATATACATATCTAGCGGAGCTCACAAAATGTTAATTAAATGCATATAGCCCTGGTTTTAAGCTCCAATTTGTTACGAGCATTGCATAAATCATTATTGACTCCATGACTGTCTTTCTCTGCGGCGTTTTAAATTTTATAAATGAGGTAGTCCACACCAGCCGCAATAGGAGTTACCCTACTGCTGCGGTGGCTAACTGTACTGTGGGGGGGTCTTGAACTTGGGACCCTACTCGACACTGTATGCTTAACCAAAGCAAAATATTTTCACAGACTTGAAGCACGCAGTGCCACATGGTATTGCAATAATACCACACCATACTATATAGACATATATATATAGTAAACACATTTGTAACTCTCATAAATAAATGTTAAAATGCCGCAGAGCCATTAGTTTTGCCACTGTGCCGTCTAAAGTGGGTCAGACAAGGTCGATTTTGAGTTGTTTTTGTTTACTTTAACGCAGCTACAGCACTGTATAGGTACACTAATGGGTATATGTAGTACATACAAGTGCAAAAAATAACACACGCACCCTGTACTCAATGTTCGACTGTGTGGAAGTAAAATGAAATAATTGCGCACTGAAAATGTGAATTAAAGCTCAAGTTATTTCTATTGTGCGGTGTAGGGTATCTTTCAGTCAACCGTGACTCAGTCCGCTGCACTATTGAACAGTTGTCTCTCCGGTTTTTGTATATCTATCATTTTCTAGAGTTGCTCTTAAATATGCACACGGATATACGTAGGTCTACTTAGCAATTTCAAAATTACACTTGGATAAATGAGAGTGTGTTCGAGTGTGTATGGGTGTGTATAATTGAGGGGGATACAAGACAAAGCGTTACGACATTAGCTCTTACACCAGTTCGTACCAGGAGCTTACTTAATCTCTCTACTATAAAAGATTATACATTCTTAGTATTAGTTCTTGTTAATTGTATCAGGAATGTACGTACTTTTACTTACTACAGTAGCTGATGAAATCCAAAACAGATCAGCAGTGCTCTTCTTCTTTCTACCGGCTGTTATTTGCTCAATTTGCTCATATTCTGTGACATCCTTTGTTCGATTAGTATCAAATTTCAATCATTTTCGCACAGGTATTAAAATTTAAGTACTTTGCTGCTTCAATTCACAATCGCATACATATTTCCATGAATATATGTATATTTCGTGTTATAAATAACTTTTTCAATTAAATTTTACTCAGGAATTTTGACCCTTAGTTCCGTCTGTTGTGTTATGTGATAGCGTCTCAGTGCTCTGTGACCATTCGACCTTGTGCACAGATAAACAGAAATCCGATTAGAGTCGGTCACATCACTTTGAACTGCTTTCGTGCTCGTGTTTGGGCTTGACTTAAAGTTCGAGTTTGAGTTTAAGTTTGGGTTTGGGTTTTGGGTTGATTATATAATACTATCATCAACTACTCTATGACACTTATCCTTTGCCACTGACAGCTTTTATGTAACGATTTGCGGGGTTACTAGTCGAAGTCGAAGTCGAAGTTGCAACTCTTAGCTACTTTTGAAATACATCTTTCACTTTTATTCCATTGCACATCACTATCAACATCTACCACATACTTATTCAGGCACTCTAGTATATATTGTAGCAAAATGCTTAGTAAATTCGCGAAAATATTAAATTACTGCACGGAGACCAAGCCTGTTTCGTTATGCATTAAATCTGTTCATACATACATACGCACATTTCTATGTATGTGGCGAGCTCTCGGACACCGGTCTGCCTCTCTGTTTGTTGTGTCTCGCGTCGTTGTTGAATTGGTACTGAAGCTAAATCGAGCATAAAGACGCCGCCGGAGCTGCAGCTGAGCAACGGCCGATGGACCGCAGCTAAGCCGAGCCACCGCGTCAAGAGAACGATCAGTGAAATACATACGAAAAAGCATAAAGCCGGTTTTATACTCTTCCTTGGGGCACTCTGATTTGATCATGAAATGTGTAACGACTCGCGACAGAGGTATATGAAGCGGATGTAATATGTAAGAGTAATGTATTACAGCGGTTATCCATAAGACGAAAATTACTTAAATTGAGTGACTGTAGAAATCCTTCTTATTAATTTATTTAGTTAATTTAGTTAATTAAAAGGCTTAAAACATTGAATAAGTTTTATTACACTTCAGTTTGTCATTTATTCATTAATCTATGTAATATGTATGCGTAATGTATTACAGCGGTTACCCATAAAATGAATGAATGACAAGGTGAATGTAGAAATCATTCTTAGTGTATTTTATCGATTGATCAAATGATGATTCAAGTAATTCACCCCGAACAAATCTAGTGTTTTTTATCGATAAAAATAAATATTTATTATACTAAACTAAGCCAATAAATTTTGTGAAATGAGAATGAGCCAAATAAGTCGAGTGATCATCGAATGGAAAGTGCGTAGGCTTATCTATTGGTTTCTATAGGAATTAGTATCTCTGCTCTGGAATATAATGAATCATCAGCATCAGAGTACTTATTTATTAGAAATACTCGTTTCTGTTATATTAATCATATTGAAATACTTTGAGAGAAATCCAAGTTTTCATTTCAAAGACAGCAAAATTAAACTTTTATTAATAAGCACCAATCGTAATTACTCTTAGAATAGAAGAGTATTAACAATTCGCCATACTCAAGTTTGTTGCACTCTTTTATATAAACAGCACTCTTTAAGATACTATTGAGAATGTTGGGTCCCATGGCGCTCTTTGCCCATAGGCTGTAATTCAAGTCGGCTATATTCTATTCTCTTTATTATGCCGATCAACTTTCAACTACAGGACCAAACGTACATTGTACGAGTGTGTGTGTTTGAGTGTGTAGTATGTGTGTATGCATTAAGGTAGTTTAATAATGTTTACAAAAAAGTTAGGAGAATATGTAAATGCTGTTATGCAGCAAAAAATAGTTAGTGGCGAAGACTGCAGTCGTGCGCATACGACCTGAAGTGCAGGCACCCCAAGGGTATATCAGTTTCCGCATGCCCCAAATAGAAGATGCTATTAAACATCAGCTATAAAACTGTTAAATTATAGTACGTGATCCAGCGTCGTAGACTATTGCGGAGCTAGCTGTGCCAGATAAATACTTGAAACACATGGATGCATAGTTGCTCGAGTGAGTTTAATGCAGGGCATTGTCATGTCCAAAAGATACTTTCATTTGACTAGCACTCGTAGTTGACTTCTGATTGTTTATATGCAGGAAAAATGCAACGAGGGCGGAACCTAAACGGGTTTACGAAAAGACACAAGCCCAAAACCAGTAAGCCGCACAGATGTTGAGCTCAATTCACATATTAAGGTACAACAACAACAACAAATTTGCAAATTGATGTTGAACAGATAAATTTTGTCATTGCAACTAAGCTGACAAGGGAAGAGCTGAAAGTAAGTGGAACACAAATAGATTTCCACTTTTTATTAGCCCCATTTTTCAGCTCTCACTGCTTGGCCAACTAGGGTAAATGATAACTAAGTTGATAGGGAAATTATTACCAATATCGTGTTATAATTTCCATACAGTTGTAATTATTTGAGGGAAAGCCCAAACACTGTCAGGGCCGTCAGTCTGTGTGTACAATACCATAAGACCCAATATCATAGGAATTGTGATAATAATCTATAGTAAATACTAACGACCTGACCTTGATAACACACTAAACGCGTCGCATAGTGACCTTTGCGACCCATTGTAAATAAATGGATGTAGGGCTATAAACAAAGGTGACTTCCATGGCAATCGAGGATAATTAATACATAGTACTATGTACTAGTTAGTATTGGTATTTTAAGATTAAGAATAAAAAAAAATAAAAGTAATCAATCAATTAGAGAATAACCATAAAATACAGGAAGGTTCATCATTCTATTCAATTATCATCTTGTTAAAACTGAGACATTAAAATTTACTGAGTCATTCTTGAGTATAAGTATATTAGAGTTGGGATACTGTTGAATCCCATTCAATACATTTGGTATTAATATGTTGCGATTAAGAATAAAAGTAATCAATCCTTTAGATAATAACCATAAAATATCATCATGTAAAACTGAAATGCCCCAATTACCTGAATAGGAGTCATACTTGGAGTAGAATTGGGGTACTATCGAAATTGAGACTGTCGATGTTTTTTATTTCCTCTAATGCAAACTATCGCTGGTTTCGAATAGTACGTTATTACCTCAAAATTAAATTTAGTTTGTTTCGGAAAAATTCGCATTTTATTTATTTTATAAGTATGTAATTGTTTATTATTTTAATTTAATTATTTATTCAAATTGAAAATAGTTCTTTCATTTTCTCACAAATAACACAAATTCTTAGTTAAACAAAAAAACAAAGAAAACCTCAAAGTTTAATTTGATCAAATTGTACTTGTATGAATCATACAAAATTATTTTATGGCACTATCAAAAGTGTACTTAAATAAATAATTAAATATGCCATCGATTGTAACGAAAGTGCCATCGATTTTTTTACATAGTAAGTATATATAGAATGGGGCTCATTTGGCCTAAGGCAGTTAATGACTTCAATCCTTCGCTACCGCCCAACCTAAACCTAAACCTAATTATGTATTATACATTTCAAAATATTTCTCACGTTTTAACAGCAAATTTCCTTCTACTCATAGACAAGTCATAGCTTAGTATAAGGTGTAAACATATGTATATTATAGGACGCGCCATTTCTTTGCCGTATCTGATAATAATAATGGCAAATTTAAGCTCTAAAAATACATCTTGAGGCTTGTTTGTTAAGAACAAACTGCTTGAGTTAAGCCAGCTAATACCTGATACTAAGCAAATATGTTTATTATTGACTGCGGTTTGCCACTTTATATGCTCATAGGCTAAACATGCAACTCACTCAGTGCAGAACTCACGCGATATGAGTGAATTTTAAGTTTTGGTTATTGACACCCAAAATATATAGTACCACATACCTACATACACATAGGGTGTGTGTGTAGGTATCTGCACTGGCGTGTAAATGTGCCATTCAGTTGGAAATAAACCGTTCCAAGTTTAGCTACAGATTGATATTTAAACTTTCTTATCTATGTGCACAAATAACATGCAGCAAACGGGTTCATTTAAATTTAGGTTAATTACTTTTATTATTTAGGCTGCGGCTACACTCGGAGAAACGAATAAACTGTTGCCAAACTGGGTTAGTACACAGTGATAAAAGTGGCCTACTTTTAGTGGTTTTACAGTACTTGTATTTTAAATTTGTTGATTCTCTACTTACATTCACCTGGTTCTAAATGGAAAACAAACTTTGAGTTAGCTGCCAGTTATCCAGTTGAGCACACCCTGCTAGCGTACTGTTGCTTTTAATTTCATTAAATTAAGCTTGTTCAAAGTAAATTTAAGATAGTCGATGCGACTACTTTAACTATTAACAACTTTGTAGTACATCTTTAAGCACTTATCACGCATGTAGTAGTACATCGAGGTATACACAATTATATGCACAGTATTTCTACACTTTCCATTCCATTTGATTACACGCATTTCAATATTTTATTAGGAAGAACAATTGAAACATTTATAAGTATTAACTAGCGGGACTGAGAGTGAACTGTGACTCGTCTCGAACGACCGCACAAAAAACACTGTTTAATACAAAGTCTTGACCATGTCTAAGGGACTATGGAATTGATTTGCATAGGACTGACCGGAGTGTGTTGAAAATTTCTCGACTGGAATATAAACACGTCGAGCGTGTGCTGACCAGCGAATACACTGGAACTTGGAACGGCCATGGCTTTCGTAGTTGAAAGAAATTCAAATTAATTGCTGACTCAATACTAAGTTGAAAGCTGACCCACTGTGCCAGCAAACACATACTAAGCCCCCTGTAACTGTAATGATATAACCATACAAATAATGATGTATTTAATATTTGATAAAACAGCAAAATTGAGTAGAATTTAAACAGACTTAACCCTTGGCAATTCAACTGAATAATCAGCTATACCTGGAAAGCGTTTTAAGACTGGCTAATTAGTTGTTCATATTTATGCATAATTCTATACACATATGCAAATACACGGACAGAGGGTCTAGAGTCAATATGCAAAACATTCTTTGCAAACACCCTATGGTATGCAGGTTTTTACAGTGTCCTCTGGCAGTTTGGCTCCATGGTAACCACAACTGGTCACAACAATGGACTGGACTTTCCATTAACTTGCTAGAAATACTCGCATATAAATTCTGGCTTGGAGGTCGTCACACACGAATCTAAATATTAAGTGACGAATTTGGAATTGTGGCGCCCCCTGCTCCTGCTCCCGCTCCCTGCACACTTTCATTTATACCCTGCCATAGTATGAGTAGTTTAACATATGTTTTATGTGTGTGTGTGTGTGCGGGAGAGTAGTAATAGTAAAGTATTTGAACTTCCGGGATTTTACTTCGCTTTGTTGGACTTGTTGAGGTTTCATTTGCATGTTTGGCCAAATTCACACACAGGTAGGAATGCTTAATTATTACTTGTTTTCCTTCAACTTTATTTGCCCGTCCGTCCGTCCGTCCGTTCGTTCGTCCGCCCACGCAAGTATAAAATTCAACTTAAATGACATTTATAAGTATTTTCGCTTTTGATTTGCGTGCTCCAGAGGCACAAAAATCCAACAGGCGATATTTTAATATATGTATATAAATGTAGTAAATTGAGGTCATGCATATGCCATAAAAATGTAATAACTTAATAATAAAATGTAATAAATATCACCAGCGAATTGATTTACCCCAATTCCCTAGTGTATGTATGTGCAATACATAATCGAAAGGTGTCAGTCGACTGAGCAAACAAAATGGGCGTGTCTTCTTTGCTTCTACTCAAACTTTTAGATGAGAAGAACACTTAAAAGTAGAAATAATAAAAATAGGTATAAAAATATAATAATTATGTTTTACACTCTACAATAAAATGTATACTATATCCTGACCATGCAAGCAATTAGTCGAATTTTCTAACTTGATTTTCCACGCTATTCTTGAATAGTATTAATTAATAATAAGTCACATTTGGCAAATGCAGACCATTAATCAAAAGTTGAAGGTCAGTTTGGTCTTACGTGCTAGGCTAAAACCAGAGCTACCCACTTAGTTACCAACTAAAACCTTTTTCAATATTTTCTTTCTGTGATATGAAAAACCACTTGCATATACATACATATGTATGTATGTTCATGCATACATTTCGCAAAGTTTGGCATGCTCTCTTTCAATGGCACCAAGTGTTGGCATAGACTCCGAGTCACTCAAAGTGACAAGTACTCAGAGTTTTCCACTTCCATATGATACACTATTTACTTTTATTCACGTTAAAGCCTGCTAAAAGTGTGCACCTTGCGTGCTGCGTATGCTATCTGGTTATGCTGTCACCTCGTATACAAAAGTTTACAAAGTTGTCAAATTACCGCAGGCACTGTATTTAAGTACAGACACGAACTTGATAATGCCCTAATGTACTCATAACGCATATGTTTGAAGACAAGATTCGTATGTGTATCATATTTATGAAGTATATAAGATTGTTATAATAGTTTATACTGTGTGCATATATGTTTGGGTATATCTTAGTTCAAACTAATATTTCTTACTTTGATTAAGCAGAAAAATGCTGGTTGGTTATTAATGGCAGAATTTTGATATTAACTGGAAAATCAGCTAAGAAATATTTGAAAAATACTTAAGTGTAGAAATCTAAATTTTTATTTATTTATTTGGATATAAAACCTCCAGTAAGTGTGGAAGATCATACCATGATATTTATAACTTTTATGTATCAATAAGAAATAGATTAATAAAATTAAACTAAAAACAGAATTTAAACTCTCAATTTTTTTTAAGTTGATAGTAACACTAGATCTTATTATAAATTGTACATATTGAATAATACTTATATTTACAAATTAATATATATAGGTATAATATATAGGTATAAACGATAAAATTTCAAAAATGCAGATTTCCTAATAAACATCTTTTTCCAATTAATATTCATTTTCATTCATAGTTTTACATTTATTATTGATCACTATTGTTATTTATTATTCATTATTATCAGCATTTTCTTTATTATTCCTTAAAATGATTATTTATTATTCTCCTTATTTATGGTTATTATTATTTATTATTTTTGTTTCTTATAACAATTTTATAAAATAAAATGTTCTTATAATGTCTGTAGCTAGAATAATATTTTATAGCCAAGTATTTATAGCTGCTGATACCAGACTAGTCATAGCCAGAAACATTTGGGAATTATTACAATTAATACTAAACCTATTTCCAAATTTATAGGCTTCTCGACCTTTTTTAATAAAAACATTCTTAAATTAACTTATTATGTTTTTGATTATTTTTCATTTGAAATCAATAGATTTGTCGCAGTGTATATGTTTAAGAGTACAGTTTGTCAACACTGTCACTACACTGTGAGTTCTAATCAGAACGTGTAACGTTTTTCGTAAATGTAAACTGTAAACCGTAAACTCACCTCGCAGCAAGTCAAGTGAAGGACTCTTCAAACTGTAAATCATAGTTATGTGTGTATGGAATTTTGATAGAGAACACGACACATGGTATTCCTCACACTCAAAGTATTGCCTCCCGGTGAGAAATTGTAATTGAAATTCGTGAATGGCTTCATTGCGTTCAGAGGCGAGTATTAGTTTTCGCTGCACTTGTTGTTTACATTACAACCGAATAGATTTTTAGTTTCAGATCATCGATACAACCGATTCGAGTTCCAAGCATCTGCGAACTTGGCGAGCCAAAGTTTTGAACTTTACTGCAAATATTTTTGAGACGGCCGTAAAAATACGATTTGGAACGTGGAACGGCCGTGGTGGTGCCGCAGCGTTTGCTTTGCGTTTCACGTGCTGACTGTCAAAGTAAATAAAAATAACAAAATGGCTTCACCTGGCACCTGTATCCTGGCAACATTCATTTAAACACCTTACTATAGAGACATCGGCATCGGCGGCACACGCTGCCTGGCTGGCTTGGCTTGCCTCTGCCGAATTTATTTCTAAGACCGAAAGACCGACTCCCCCAGCTGCTCTGCCTCTCTCTCTCTCTCGGTTGCTCTTTTTCTCTTACTCTCTCTGGGCGTTATTATTATCCATGTGCAATTGCTCGGGATTTGCATTAGACAAATTTAGGGGCATGGCCCGACGACGCGACGTCTTAACGTGCACTACAAAAAGAGCGAAATATTTAATGATCCCATTTGTTTATTGAATTGCAGTCAAAACTTTTGGCACAAACGGAAACCCTGTTCGGCTGTCCACCCCCACCCCCACTTCCAATCCTCGCCTCACATTCGCGCCTTCCCCAGTCAATGGCCGCAAACCCAGGTACGCACGTGGATGGGAGTGGGGTGGTGTGGGTGGTATGTGGGGGTGATATGGGAGGTACCTTGGCGCCGTCGTTGCAGTTGTTGACGGCAACAGCAACAGCGGCACGTCTGTCATACTACGCCCGAAAAGTGAAATAGCTTCTGTCAATATTCTGTCAATGGGCCCATGTTTGCTATATCAAATGCCTTAACTGGGTCTGGGTGATTGGGCAGGATAGATTGCTTTGCTTCCAGCAAGTTCATACTGCCTGTTAGACCCAAGGTACTCGCATATAGTAAATATGTATGTTTGACTTTCTCTTTCGCCAACATAAATCGATTAACGCATAATAGGCTATATATACAAAATGCCCGTTATTATTAGGGTATGCACATTTTGTGCGAGGTATGGCAGACCAACAAAAACCAACATTTACTATATCTACTGTTATTCCTATGGCAAATAGTAATACGATTTAGGTCACATTTCGAGGGAATGTAAATGGAAACTAGGGATGATGTATTTTTTATAATTTCGGCTGGACGATCAAAGTATTTTAAGATATCGGGAAATATGTATATTATTTATGTGCTTTTTTTTTTAATTCTCTTTAATTAATAATGTGCTTTCAGGATTTGTTGTAAATAAATAAGAATTAATAGAATACTTTCCCTCTATAACAAACTGTGATATGATATGTGATATGACCAAGCAGAAGGCTTGCTGAAGAATGAGTGAAGAAGCGCAAAGCTGTAGTGAAAAGGCTTAATGATGAAAGGGTAGAAAATTTATCTAGAAAATTATAAAAATGATGAGGCTTAAAAATATAGGGGATAAGACCTAATAGAATATGCTGTATGAGTTATTGGGTGCAAACCTGTCACTACAAAATACCAATATCGAAAAAATGTAGAATAACCTATAGAAATAAAGATATATAAAATACAAATTTTATAGATGATCATTTTAGCCTGATGTATTGTAAATATGCCCAATTGAAACACATTTAATAAGTTCTATTGAAATGTATTTAAAAATGCATTCAAGTCTTAAATGTGAAACTTATTGCCATCAATCGTTCACATTCCGATATAGTGAGACAATGCGGTCTGTGCCGATATATGATCAATACCCAATTTATCTACCTAGAAAAAGCATCCCACTAGTTTCGCAGAATCAGAGAGAGCCTCAGATGCTTACTCGTACCCTCTGGGTCTTTTAAGTGGCTGAAGCAATATGTTTATGTGTGCCCGTGCCTTCATTGGCGCGTCTTTACGAAGGAATGATATGAATGCTTTTTGGAAGCCGGTATCAGGCAAGATACGTCAGCATGACCATCATCTTAGCCACGAATCCACAGCCACATCCACAAGCACAACCACAAGCACATGGACAGCATTAGGTTCATTTGCAGATGCAGGGGGAAATGGCAGCTCTTGGCAAAAACCCAACCCACTATCGAAGCTCTGTACAAGGAAATGTCACTCTTGATAAAATATTGTCTAGAAAACATTCTTATTTAGCTGAAGTTGGCCAATGCTCAACAAGCTGCTTAATGTTAAATGGTATAGTTGAATTGACAGACTTTAGTCAAAGACTGCACGTTCGTTCAGTTGTTAGGATGAGGAGAAAGAAAGACGCTTTTGTCGGCAATTATTTGTGGCGGTGTGAAGCGTTGGATTTATTGCCCTAACAGCTAATCAAGAAGCTGAATTTATCGCTGACTTTGTTCGACATCTAGAGGTTGAATACTCTCTGTGCATAGATTGTGTCCAATGGCCATAAACGCCAAACGGACCAGTGTCATGGGAAACAAAAAAAAAACGTTCTGCGCAATCCGACAAGACCAGTTTAAGAAAGATCTCATATAGAGGCTTAAATAATTTGTTTTCAACGGCACTAAGTCGATTTGGCACGACTGAGAGACACTCTAGGCCGACTGTGGTATTGATTTGCATTGGTGGAGGATACACATTTACTCACACTACATTTCCTTATGTCATTCTTATCTAATTCATAAATACATTGTATGACTATTACTATATCCCCAGCACCTACCACACCGGTTAACATACATAAATTTGCTTTTATTTGTACACAATCACACGAGCTACCGGATTAACAGCAGCCTACAAGTGTACATGTGTATGTAGAATGTACAATGTACATACTCGCACTATGTGCGTATTATGTATGCATGTACATTTATCTAAATACCGACGGGACATTTAAGTTTCCGCTTAACGGTTACACTAAGCTCTAAGTACTATTCTGAAAAGCCGCAATAAACAACTTTTTCTTCTACTCGCACTATTCGGCTTCGGTCTCATCATTTTTGTAATTAATAGCGGCTCATGTGCGGCAATTTAAATAGCCGCTAATTGTAACAGCGACTAAACAAAAACCTGTTCAAATACAGGAAATGGCCTCAGTGGCCACAGTGGCTCGATGCACATCTCTTTGATTTTGTAATTTCGCTTTTACTGCCAGCACATTTTTCATTTGCATTCTGTTTGCAATCTCGTTCTAACTGGAGCTGAGAGGAATAAGAAGTAAATATAAATAACATACACTATGCGCCACCTGAAGTCACATGGACAAAGCTTTATTCAGAATGATCCTGTACTTCAGCATGACCTTGATAAATTGGCTTTAAATACGGCGCATAGATTGAAATATATTTCCTAATGCAGGGCTTAATTTTTCGACCGCTTTCCACAAGTTGCAAATGACGCAAATAAGGGAAATATTAGAGTCATACTTAACGTATTTTCTCTGATGATCATTCTCATTCAATCCAAGTTTGTCAATTCGCCCCCGGAACGAATCTAGTATTTTATCGATAAACAGGTCTAGTAATGTCAACGATAACAAAAAATATCTTTAGTTTCTATTAATATGACATTTTGTAAACATTGCAAAAATTTATTTATTGGTTGCAACATAATACATTTGATTAATACAAATGATCGATTAAGTGAGCCGATTTTTTAAAAATTCAGAATTTGCCAGTCACATGTTAACAAAGCTAGATGACTCTATTGGTAGGTGTCAAAAGGGAATGAATCGAATGATCATCCACTGGTAAGCGGGTATTACTTTTTAACATCCTCTTATCCTTATCAATAAGCTTAGTATTTTTATTTTAGACATAATTGACCTTTAATTTGTATATTACTATACGTGCTTATTATTCGATGAACTCATATATTTCCTAACCTTGCCTATAGTTCTATTCTATACTCTTCAGTAATATTTTCTTACGCAAAGCTCTTAAGAGTTACAAAACCAATAAAAAAACACTTTAAACATTTTTTGGTTAGCCTTTAATATTTTTATAAGCCGAGTCGTAAAACACAGTAAATCAGAAATGTGCGAAAATGTTTTTATAATTTGACTAGTCGGAAAGGCTGCAGTGTGTTAGAGTATCTCATCTTTAGGCGTGGCCAAGATAGCTGTTACTTAATGTTTGTTTTGATATTGATGCTTGCACTTACGTAATAAAAAATGCCAACATGATATAAGTGTTAAGCTGCAGAGCCAATGTCCGATAATGGGTAATATGTCGCAGATGTACTACACATAATGTTGATTAGCTTTAGTAGCCAGGTGGAGGACACGCCACGATCCCATTTAGATTTTCGGTTTCTTCCACTTGCATTTAATTATGGATATCAGCAAATTCCATTTGCTTTTAGTGTGCGTATATCTTTTGAACTATGTCTTATCTTAGTAGTAATATTACCAGTCAAAAGGGAGACTTTTGAAATTAAACATCTCCAATGAAGTTAGAGCGCTTCTTCAGCCGTTACTAAGTAACGTTACATGGCGCAACTGTGATTTTTATGGTCTGCATCAATTTCAATGCCTTGCTTCCGTTAGATGACCCCGAGAACTTCAAGAATTTCAACTGTTATGGAAAATTGTGGTACATGGGCGCAATTGCCAGCGGCCAAAGAAAAGTGTTAGTGAACACAACTAGCGTCCAGAAGACCTAGCTAAACAACAAGTTTTTTTTGTACTCGCCATCGAAGATGTTTATCCATAAATGCATTTTACCTAACTCGATTAACGGCTCTTCATACATACATGCATACATATTATAGTACAATAGAGCGTGGATAGTCAGGAATGCAATACCTTTTCTCTAAGGGCGAACAAATTTCCCTCTAATGCATATTTAACACGAACAGAGAACAATCTACACGATTTCAAGTTCATAAAACGGGTTTTCATCAATTTTCCTCACTTGTGTCTACGAAGCAAACATCCCTCTAAGAAGGAATTGCAGTAAAAACCTGTGTATTCTCCAAGGAAAACAATTTTGTATATTTAATTATAATTGTTGAATATGTTGTTCTATTGGCTTTTAATACTGTATTAGTATAACAAATGTATTGTCACGTGCACCAGGTACGATCGTATTGGCATTTATGGTGAAACCACCTCGTCATCCAAGCGTTTCTTTTCGACATGTTTCTAGTTTCCATATCAATATCAAAGGTCACAGGATCATGCTAGAAGATAAAGGTATTACATTGACATAAAGGGTTGTTGAAATGAATTAGCATTTACTATTGGTTGGGGAAAGATACGCTTCATATCCACTCGATGCAGATGCTCCTCGTGCGCCCGCTGCAGCCAATCGTATTCTGTGCCACTCATACAGGGCAGGCAGAGACGACACTCTTCCTTGTTGCACGACTTGTCGCAATTGTGGGCAGCACACTTATTGAGAGCGGTGACCAGATTCTTATCAGCCGTCACCATTTGAGAATACCTGCAAAAGTAGTAAAATATTAATCGAAATTGCATTGTCATACTAAAGTTACTACATACGTAACAGAATCACTCTTAGTTGGACTGACTGGAAGAACTCCGACCAGGTGGAAGACGCTGTAGATGACTTGTTCGTATAGAAGCGAGTTGGGTTTGAAATGAGCCGAGGAAAGATTGGGAGACATATTGGCTTCCATCAAATAAACGTTAAGGTCCTCATCAATAAACAGATCAAAACGCAACAAATCGAAGAAATTGTGTCTTTTGTACGAAAGTAATGATCCTACAATATCTTCCTCTTTTGCCAAAATGGTTCTGCGTATTATATCCTCCACTTGTGGCCATATTTTAGAGGGATCCTTGGATTGATCACGCACATACGCCTCGAATGAGGCACGCATGCTTCCGCCGTAGCTGTTATAATATTTTCGCAGAGATGGCACCTCCCAGGTGGGTAAGTAGTTATCCCCTACAACGTATTTATCCTCGTTGTCGGGATCAAACGGATAGTACTTTTCTGGACAGTAACGAAAGAGAACATCTCCAATGTATATATAGACACGCAATGGATTCACAGAAGTGATCACAACATATACGCCAATATCAAATTTATGGCCATCAACCAGAAATGGCTTCTGTATAAACTCCTGCACAAATGAACTATTCGAGTAGAGATTAATCTCGTTTGGTGCTCTAACTCTAATATGCCGATGTTCATTATGTTTTTCCACGAAAAGTGCGTCTGGATGTGCCGATGCATATTCCAGGAACTCTTCCCTTTGATCCGGGAGTCGAAACGCACTCGGCATAAATGGCAACTTTGATGTACATAAATCCACCTTATTGGTTATGTATCCACAGCCAGGAAAATGATTAACCAGTTGGTGGGCGTCTAGGTTCTTCAGGTTTTGAAAAAGGCGAAATGGGTAGTCATGTGCCCACAATAAGTCCCATTCGTCTGTTTCCTGGTCAACCCGTCTATAGCCGAATCTATGTAATACTTTGACTACGTGTACCAGGTGATCTTCGAGAGGTCCATGGCTGAATATTGCATATGTTGGGGGCTTCTCAGTGTCGCTGCTTTTGTTTTCTGTATTTAGAATTTGCTTATAGTGCGGTAAAACTTCAACTAGAACTGCTGTGAAAACTGTTGCCGCTAAGAATATCATAACTGTTCGCAATTGTACCGTCCCCTGACTTAGTCCCGCACTTTGTTCATGGCTCTTTGATGGCTGAAAAGGTGAAAGTTATTTTTAGTCAAAACTTTCTAGCTTAACTTGTATTTGTCTCAATATTCATACTTTTAGCAAATTATTTGCTTGTTCCGAATCCTCTGGTTTTAATTCAGAATCCATTTTAAACTCAAACAAAATATATACAAGATCTCATCCAAAAAATTTAAATCAAATATATAACCATAAACTTAAGCAACTGAAAGCCCAAATTGTCTTTCACACACTAACGACAACAGTCTAAACAATCAGCTGTTGTCTTCCTCTTTAACATTGGACATTCAACCTATCTGGCTTGGCGCGCATTTTAAAAGCGCAACAGGTTTTCAAATCATCGCGTGATTTTTTCATTATGTGTTTGCTCTTTCTTGTGTCGACTGTGTTCAGCAAAATTACCAAATTGCCGATAAGGTTACAATTTTAATATAGTTTAGACCACCAATACACAAAATAGCCAACCCCAGGTATAATTTCTGTTAAGGGGAATCGCTGCATTTAAATTTATTCAATGCGACCGTACAATACTGCTAAAAAATACCAAATTATAGCAAGTTAAAAATTATATTATGGTATTTTTCAGGGAAATTTTATGGCGAATTTTTTAAATAATGTGCGAGGGTTTAAGTAAACTCGATGTTTGATTGTTTAAGACTTGGGAAATTTGTTGTTGGTAGCGCTTAAAAAACGGGTCGGCGAAATTGGGCGCAACAAGTGTTTGTCTTTGCTCGAATGTAACGTGTTTGGTTTACCAAATGGTACCAAAAAAACTAACGCTAAACACTCTATTTTCAATGATTTTCCCGCCGGTGCAAAGTTAGCTAGCCAAATCTTTAAAATTGTCGATTTTCCTTTAAAGAAATGTATGTATGTAAATTAAACGGGTCACAAACAGAAGAAAACATTTTCAATTTTTTGCGTGTAGCGTATGTAATATGTTAAATAATGTTATATGGTATGGCTCTCCACATAAATTTAAATCTTCAGATTTAAATATATTATGTGATTTTATACTAAATTCGGTTAAATCTACCTAGGTGTATACATAGAAAAATTATATTTCCTGTTGTAGAGTGCCCTTGTTGCCTATTATTAGCTTTATCAATGATTCATGATGTTCTCTATCAAATTAACATATTTCTACACCTTACACATGTCATTACCCTTAAAGTTAAGCAAATACTACAACTATTATTACTGATGGGCTTGGCGTCGGTTTGTAAGCCAGTGTAGAAAACGTAACAATTCGTTGTTTCGTGACCCAAAGCAAAAGCCTGCATCGACCAATTTAATCAGCAATAAAAAAAAGTTAAGTCCTAATTCGATTCAATCAAAATGAATAGCAAAACATTGCCCCCATCAACCGTTCGGCAAGGAGCATTACTCCAACCAAACGTACAATGGGGAGATTGTAATTGCTAAAGGAATGTTCACTTTTTTACAAAAAAAATTTCATAAAATGCCTGTGATTTAGAAGATTAAAATTATGTTGAGAGTATTTATCAGTTAAATTCAAAATATAATTTAAATTGGGACTTACTGTCGAGAAAATTACCAAAAATCTCCATAGTGCAGAGGTTGCACCTACTACGAATTGCAAATATAGGTTAGCACAAACAGACCCTTCAGAGTTCAGAGCTATTCCTCAATTTGCTTTCACTTTGGAACGATTGTTGCTTATTATTTTTATTTCTGTTGCTTTCGGAATTTGTTTTCCTTTCTGTTTTTGTTTTTGTCTATTTTTTTTTGGTTGTTGATTGGGAATCTTTAAACGAATATTTGTATTCCTTCCCATTTTCCAATTGCTGTTCGAGCTCATTAAACGTGCATTTTGTGTAACAGCTACATTATTGGTAATAATATAACTGTAAAGCCTTACATGACGATTTTGAACGATAAAAAGAAGGCCTTCAAGGCTCTAGATTACTTTAATTTTCTCAGCGATGATCAGGTTAGTTACTTTATGTATATCACTCAGAGCTGAAGCCTCGCTCATAATCCATTAACTTTAGTATTGCTTTACTTATTATTGTTCATAATAAAAAATAAAAATTAAAATACTGTATATATTTCTATTAAATTACTAATTTAATACAGATGCTGGAGGCCTGCAAAATAAGCACACTTAAAGAGTTTAAACCTCTGGACACGATCTTTGCTCAGGACAAGGGCGCCCTCACAAACGTACATTTTGTCTTGAGTGGAGAGTGTGTAATACTCCAGTGTCTTCATATTAAGGTATAAAGTTATATGCAATAGATTTTTCAAATAATATTTTCATATTGAACATTTTATTCAGGTGACTAAAATTAAGCAAAAGAAAGTGTACGAGCTTATAGATAATTCTGAGGAACACAATTTAAATTGGGGAAATCAGTTATATCTTAGCAAGGAAAACTCCAAAACTGCAGCTCACGATAATTTGGAGAATGATGAAAATACTAAGAATAATCACAATATGGTAATTTTACACTTAAAATGAGTAGTTGAAAATCATAATTTCGCTTTGTTCATAGCTCAATGACCATGAAAGCCACTTGATAGATGTTGGCTCAATCACATTTGGAGGGATTTTCGGCTTAGGGGAGAGACTAGAGGAACGTGTAATAATGGCACGCAGTACAGTGCAATGCCTGATGCTGCCCAGATATTTCCTTATGGAGGCAGAACAAAATCCTGGCAACATGTGGCAACGGCGACTTTTTTATCTGAACTGCATAATTCCTTCCAGAGAACAGTTGTTTCAGGAATTTCTCACAAGTGTTAAGTGGAAAAAGTTTAAAAGAAATTACATACAAGAAATTTCCAAGTCTATTATAAAGAACACTGCTAATACTTATGATATACCAATTTTATGCCGACTTGAGGAAATCAGTGAAAATTGTTACAACACAACAACGAAAACATAATTAATAAGATTAATTTAGGAATGGTGATAAAAGTCAGCAATAAATAGCAAATTTTCATAGAAAAAAGTAATTTTTTGTTCCTCTGACATTATCGACTTCGGTTGAATTGTTAAAATAAATTCCTGGTAAATCAGTTAAATTAATCAGTCGCTTGAAATATCTTGTAGTGTGTGGGAAATGGAAATAGTAATGTACTATTTCAGTTCCATTCTTCGAACTGAGTCACCAAACAGAGTGACGTGCTTTTTGTTGTGGCTACCTTACCGGTAAACATGGAAACGCTTAACAAAGTTTTCCTTGGTCTGCGACCACAAATGTAGGTTTTTCTTTTCAGTATTGATTCAACGGCTTTTCGCGAGTGTTTAACAAATTGTGAAGTGTAGTTTCAATATGGCTGCAACAAATTTACCAAGAGTGCCCGATGGTCTTCGGGATTTAATGAAAGTCTACACTAAAGAAGTGCTGCGTGAAAAGCCGCGAAATCTTTATGAATTCTCATATGAATTTTTTGCAAGAAACGCAACCGGCCAATTGCACAACAAAGTTATTAAATATGAGCCTCCTCAGAGTTATGAAATCATTGTAAAAAATCGCATTCGACAACAGGTTCCAATTTCACTTGTTTACAACATTATTCCCGATAGTCTCACTCAGCTGATTAAAAAGTTTATAAAGGCTGTTCTCAAAGAAAATCCAGAAAATGTACATCTCTTCGCAGTTGAATACTTTCAAAGACTTCGCGACTCCTACTCCCCACACATGGAGTACGCGAAGTATTCAGCCTATGAGAAATATGTTGAGGAAAACGGAAGTGGTAGGTCTCTGGCAGGTCAAACCTGTACGTGTGGTCGAAAACTAGGCTCAAACACTGAAGAGGTTGACACTCAAGTAAAGAAGGAAATAACTGAAGTGAACCAATCCAAAGTAGATTTGTCTGAGAGCCAGAAAGCTACTCAGTATCTAAGAGCTGTTTGCGTAATTCAAAGGCACTTTAGACGCTATTTGAAGAACAAAAAGAACAATTCGTCTAAAGGCTCTTCAGATGTTTATAAGAACCAAAACTACATCAATGCCATATTCCTGATTCAAAGGCAGTTTCGACGGTATTTATCTAAAAAGAAAGCTCAAAGTAAAGCCCAATTGAAAGTGGATGAATACCATTCGGCTGAGCATATAAATGCCGTAATTGTTATACAACGATACTGTAGACGTATTTTGAGGAAGAAGAGGTCCAAGCCAAAACCCTCTACTAATGATTATCGACCCGAAAGCAATATTACCCTTCTGACTGCAGCACTTGTTATTCAAAGGGCTTTCCGCAGAATGGTCAGGGCTCAAAAGTCCAAGAAACACATACAGGCTGAACTAGATAAACGCGATGAGGACTACGATAATGCTTCAGAGGCAGCCTCGTACACCTCTGCATCGACGGCCCTTCTCTCCACCGAGTCGAATTGCGAACACTTTGACCTTGCAGGCGCTGGCGAAGAGGGTGTTCATCAACAAACCATACAAGAAGACGAGGAATTTGACAATGACAACGTAAACCCACAAAACGAATATGGAAAAAAAGCTATTAAATTGGCCAATAAGTCAATTAATTCTGTCGACAATGGTAATTATAATCTCCTTGTTTATGAATTGTATTTTTCGACCTTTCTTTTTATTCTATTTGCAATGTATTAAAAAAGCATTTATGACCTTTGCATAAGGAGACAAAAAGAGCAACAGAAAAACTGCTATACATATTGCACACACTCGTATTTAAATATTAATTTAATAATCAATTTAACAATCAAATCAATAATCATTATTAAATTTACTTTCAGATATGTATTTTGATAGTTTTTCAAAAGACTTTGTTAAACAATCAGAAAATACATATACAGGAGAATATGAACTACATGATGATACCCAAAATGAGGAAAAATTTGATAAGATATTTGATGAAAGCCAAAGTAATAAAAACTTTAACGAAGTGGAACAAAATGAAGCAAAACTGAACGATTATAATATCAATGAAAATATATCTAAGAAATCTGAATCGATGGAAAGTGAAGAGAAGAATGCAGCTCTAAAGGAGAACATTATTTTAAAGGAATCTGCACCTAAATCGCGTGAAAACTCCGTAGATCAATCGGGAGATACCTTAGTAGTTGAGAAGGAAAAACAGGAAGATAAAGTTAAACACGTTAAGAAATCCGAATCAATGGAAAGTGAAAATGTAAACACTGAGGAGAGGAATCCACCTATACAAGAGGATATTACGTTGAAAGCATCGATTAAAAATAGTACTGTAGATGCTCAGAAATTGGAATCTGCGCTTAAATCACCTCAAAATTCAATAGGCCAATCGGGCGATATGCTAAAAACTGAAAAGGATGAAAATAAAGAGAAAGATAAAAAACCTGAATCAATGGAAAGTGGAAATGTAAAAACTGAGGAGAAGAATGTACCTATACAAGAGGGCATTATTGTAAAGGAATCTGTTAAAAGCAGTGTTGCTCAGGTATTGGAATCTGCGCCTAAATCACCTAAAAATTCTGAAGACCAATCAGGAGATATCCTAAAAACTGAAAAGGATGAAAATGAAGAGAAGGATAAAAAACCTGAATCAATGGAAAGTGAAAATGTAAAAACTGAGGAGCAGAATGCACCTGTACAAGAAGACATTATTTCAAGGGAATCTGTTGCTCAGGTATTGGAATCTGCGCCTAAATCACTTCAAAATTCTGTAGACCAATCAGGCGATACCATAAAAATTGAGAATGATGAAAATAAAGATAATGATAAAAAGCCTGAATTAATGGAAAGTGGAAATGTAAAAACTGAGGAGAAGAATGCACCTATACAAGAGGGCAATATTGTAAAGGAATCTGTTAAAAGCAGTGCTGCTCAGGTATTGAAATCTTCGCCTAAATCACAGGAAAACTCAGTAGACCAATCGGAAAATATACCAAAAGTTGACAATGATACGGCTGTATCTTTACCTGATCAACAAGAAGACAGTTCTCTAATTAATTTAGAAGACAGTCTTGATTTACAAAGCAAATCGTCAAAATCGAAGATAAACAGTGAATCTACTGACCACGATGGCTTGGGGAAACCAATAAATAATAATGAAGAAAATTTGAAAGTTATTTCCGCAGAGGCATCAGACATATCTAATGAAGAATATTTAAAAGCAATTTCATTAGCGACAGCAGACATATCTGAACAAATTAATAATACCGACGATAACTCAGGTAACAAATTTATACATTAAAATATTAAGTGTGATTAAAGTAAATATATTTTAATTTTTTTTTTTTCATAGGTACAGAGGACTTGTTGAAGTCTGAAGAACAAAGCTTAAATGGAGCTAATCGACCCATATCGTCTCATAAGGTCGAAATGGACAGTCTTCAAACAGTTTTGAATACTGTAAAAACGAACCAGCTAGAGGAAGTTGCTTCTGATGAACCAAGTACTTCAACATATTTTAAATATAAATTGTATCTCAATGTTAATTTTTTTTACTTTACAGAATCATCGAGATCATCCAAAATGGAAAAGAAAAATTCAGAAGATGAAACAGACAATAATCTGACTGTCATTAAATCTCCCGAGTTTCTGACATCAAATACTGAGAATTCAATAGAGAATATTTCCTCTAATGAAATTGGTAAATCGATTACAATACAAAGCGTTCTTCCTGGAGAGGAAGATTATGAATTAATCATATCAACGGAACTTGACACTGATAATGATTCGAAGGAAGCCCCTGAGCAGAATAAAATCGTTGAAAACTTGGAAAATTTGAGCAATATGAATAACCCAACAATTTCTGTAGATGAAATTGATTCCAAAAAAACTGAAGATCCATTAAGTGCAATAAACGAAGAAGTGAATAGTCCGGAGTCAGAAAAGGAGGTATCTTCCCAAGTTACCAATGTCTATGAAAAAGCAGTTAATGAAAATGAGCAAATAGAAGCTGAGGACTCAAAATCATTGATCGATAAATTAAAAATCGCAAGTACAGAGGTTATGGAATCAATTAGTGATGGAATAAAAGATTCTATAGATAAAATTATTGAAGTTATTAAACCAGAAAATGTAAACTTGCATACAAAGGAACCAACCGAAGAATCAGTTAAGCCAAGTAACGACATCGAGGAAACGACTATTGATATAGAAGCTGAAAATCCAAGTCTTGATTCGCTATCCACATTAAGCTTAAAAACTGATGACACTGATTCCACTGTATCTAATATTACTATAATAGAATCTGCTGATAATATGGAAAATCGACAAGAGCAACTGGAGAGTATGCCAGATAACTCAGGATTAGTAAAATCCGACTCTAAATTGGCGACACAAAAATCAGATGATGAACTAAATGCTGTGATGAACCAAGCAGATAATGATAAGACATTTGCAGTTATTGAAACCGAAGACTTAAACATACGACAAGAGATTTCAGATTTAATTCCAACTTTAATCACAAGCGTAGATCTTGGCGATAGTGATGCAATTTTAGTTATTGGAGAATCTGCTAAAAATATTGATGAACTCCAAGATCCCGTAGAGCTCATGGCAGATAGTTCCGGGTTAGGTACTATAATAGCCTCGGATGCATTAACGTCACCTAACACAGAGATAATAGAATCAAGTGAAGCTATTGAAATCATTGAACCAGAAAAAATTAATCCACAGTCGAAAACCACTGATGATACTCAATTATCTATTTCAGAAGCTTCAATAAATGAAACCTTAGAAACGATCGATAGTCCAAAAATAGAAGTTAAGTCCATGGCAGATAGTTCCGGTTTAATAACAAACGATTCCGAAATATCCACACAAAAATTAGATCAGCATTTAGATAATCTAAGTACCACTGCGATAAAAGAACCTGCTGATATAAAAGAACATAATGATATAAATGAAACTACTGATATAAAAGACGCTACTGATATTAAAGAATCTACTGACACAAAAGCAACTACCGATATAAAACAAGCTAATGATATAACAAAATCTACAGATATAAAGGAATCTACTGATATTCAGGAGCCTAAAGAAAAGAAGGAACCTTCTGTCGCCAAAGAACTTTCTTTTATAAAAGGGCTTTCTGATATTAAAGATTCTACAGATATAAAAGAAACTTCTGATATACAAGAATCTACTAAAGATTTAAAAGAACCTTCAAGTATAGAAATACCTTCTGATATTAAAGAAACTAATGTAAAGGAACCTACTGATATAAAAGAATTTTCCGATATAAAAGAACATTCAGATATAAAACAACAATCCTATAAACAAGAACCTTCTGTTATGAAAGATTTTGCTGATGTAAAAGAAACTAGCAATGTTGAAATAAAAATTTCTGACACTGAAATTGTTGAAACTCCCGCACTCCAGTCAAATGAAACGAATGATGATAATAATTTAGAAATTATTAAGGGGTCTAAAGACCAAAGAGAACACATACCAGAATCTCAGAGCTCCGAATTAGTAAGCAGTGATTCTAGACTGTCAACAGTTAAATCAGCTGATGGATTAGGTGGACAAGGAACTGATAAAATAGAAGTAACTAACAGTACAACACTTCCCGCTTCAGATTCAGAGGATAAAAGTATTGGGACCATTAAAACGATTGTTGCCGCAGTAACTTCAAAGGAAGCAGATGAAATTGTTACCGCAATCAATGAGAATAATGATATAAAGTTAGCTTTAGACATTGGTGAAAGTAATTCTAAACAGCATGATATACAAAAGAGATCAATTTCTAATGAACTAGAAGAATCAGTTAAGAAGCTTTCAAGCTCAGATACTAATGCTATACCCAACGAATTTGCTAGCTCTCCAACATCTGCTCAACTTCCCCATGCGTCAGTGGAAATTATTGACCAAACTGAACCAATACGCCATTTAGCTTTAGCTAATACAGGTAATTAACGAAATAAAATATAATTTGGAACTACCATTACTTTTACTTGATTAACATAATTCAAATATAATCTAATGTTTTTTAGATGTATCTAATTTCAAAGTTATTGATCCAGCAAATAATTCTGGAGTATTGGGCGCAACAGGTAAGTTACTATATCAGTTCATAAAAATAATTTAATTTTAAACTCTTTTTCTTTTAAATTCAGAGAATAATTTAATCGATAGAGTGGATCACTACCTTTCACACGCTGATGTAAATACAAATGGTAAGCTTTCAATGCAATTCATATTCTAAATTTTGTCCTTCACATTAGCAGAACAAATCGTCATTGGTTTTGAGTGACAAATTAATTGAGACACCCCATAAAAAATCGCAAATCGCTAAAGATAAGCATTCAACGAGCTTACAATCGAATCGTTTTAATAATGCACCAGTGGCTGAATTACAGCTCAAGTCCTTTAAACCTACATCCGATCCGGGTCCTTGGTACGAGGCGTACAATGAGTCCAATGAAACAGGAGAAAACACGGAAAAGGCTAATAGCATTCACATTAGAGATAAGCAAATGAATGATTCTACTGATCAAAACTTGGAATTAAATGGATCAACTAATTCACCTGAAAGAATCCCAAGATACATATATGGAGAAGAATTGTCGTCCAATGAGGAAGTGAGTCCAAAGAAATCGGTTTCTTTCTTCGTTTCCTTTGATGGCGATGATGGAAAAACGAGTTTCAAAATACCTAAGAAGTTCTTACGGCAATCCGAGTCCATAAACAAAAATTCGGAAAAGACAAACAATAACATTAAAGATGAAAATGATGAGCAATCCATTTCGCAAAGTGACGACGAGTTAGAAGATTCTGATGCAGATGTAACTTATCAGCAGTTTAATACGCAAAAGCTGCAAACCATACATGAACTTAATGAGAATGAAATACACAATGAGTCGAAGCTTTTGAATGAAGTAGAGGAAATAAAAACCAATATAGCTGCCGTAAATACTGCCAAGGATTTTATTGATTCCAACGATGGAAATGTACACTCCGATGGGCTAGCAAAACTTGAGAGCGATGATGCGAGACATAAAAGAAGTGTGCAAGTAATAGAGAGGGCTTACAAAACTTACAAAACACAACAAAACCTGAACTCTACCAAAAATTCAAGTCATACTGACAAGAATAAATTGAGTAAAAATTTAGCAGCAACAAGAATTCAAAAAGCTTTTAAGCAATTCCTTGCTAAAGCTCAAGAAAATAAATCTACTGTTCACAAGAAATATTCAAGTAAGCATATGTTAGCTGCAATTCGAATTCAAAATTTCTTCAGAAATTCTAATCGACGCAAGAAGCAGGCAAGCATCAATAAATCTACTAAAGCACAAATTGAGAGTTCGCCAGGCCACGATTCACTTTCAGATAGGACAATCGCCAATTCTGATACGACAAATTCTAAAAACTCACAGTTTGAGCCAACATTAGCGCACGAATCAGAAATCAATAAAGATACAACTAAAGAAACATCTACTGAACCGAATTTGGCATCTGATATTGACAATGTTGTTAACGAATTATCTGCAAGTAAGAAAATTGTACAAGATAGTGGAGATTCTAATAAATCAGCAGAATTAAATTTAATATTGGATTCAGCTGAAGATTTGGCCATTACAGCATTTTCGATATCGGATGCAGCTTCAAAAGGTATACAACTTAATGGGGCGTGCTACAGAAATCACTATTGACCACTTCAGTGATTTTGATGGCACCTCTAAAAATATGAAAAATATAAGTTTAATTTTGAATAATTATTGTGTTTAGGAGGCGATTCAACACGGCAAATATTAAATGATTTCCTGTCAAACGAAATTGAATACTCTTCGCGACAAGGCCCTCCAGCCTACAATGATGAAAATCAAGATGACGTCTCCCCTGATGAAGTCAATGAGCCTCTATGTATCAAAAAATCCGTTTTATTGTCAGACAATGAAAGTGACGTTGATGAGGAACAGCTGCAGAAGGAAAGTGATATGGATGCATTGGATGAAGCAACAATGAAACTATCGAAACCAGATGAAACAATTGAGAAGATGTCACATCGTAGATCTTTGGAAACGCGAGAAAAGCTCAATGAAAACTTCCAAATTTCGGAAGTAATGTTTGATGAGCCTCTTGTGAGATCTATGAGTTTGTTGCAGGAGCAGAACTCTCTGGATATTGAAGATGGTGACGTAATTGTCTACAATCGTTTACAACGCTCTGAAACCCGAGAGAGCTCTGCCCAAAGTGATTCTGTTATATTTGGCAATGATCAGGAGCAAAAAGTCAACATAAATGAGGAGGAAACTGGGAGAATGCCCATATCACGTCATTACACAATAGCTGGTGATGATCCGCATACTGTTTTCCGATCAGTGGCCATTGATGATAACGTTACCTATTTCGAAGATGATGATGATGTCGTCCAAAGAATGAACAGCAACATAAGTTTCTGTTTGGATGATGAAACATCCGAAAACATTCGCAAGAAAATAATGGCATATTCCCTATCAGAGGGAGATTCTGATTACTATGATCCGAACAAGATAATTCAAGATGATTTCCATGTGGATACAGCCATGACAGATACCTTAGATACATCGACTGAAACTGAATCCACTATTGTCTCGGCGGCTACAAAGATTCAGGCAGGAGCTCGAGGTTTTCTAGCCAGAAGAAGACTACGCCGTGCCAGTGCTGGCACTAAATCATCAACTCTAGATACTAAAGCATCATTTGGCAATGATGCCATCAGCGAATCTCTGGAACGATTCATCGAAGAAGAGGCAGCCAAGAAGATACAAACGGCGTATCGGATGCACAGTAAAAAACAGAAAAGACCCCCTGCCCAATTTAAAAGTGCCAGTCTGGAAAGCAGTTTGGCTGCCAAACGCCTCACTCTACAACGTGGGGATGCATTACGGAATGATTCCAATACAACGCCAGAGGATGAAAACAGCGGTAGCAGCAACGGAGTCCAAATCCAAAAGGTCATAGAGACCAAGTTGAACAAGTCACAAGGTATGCAAACTCAATTGAGTTTTAATATTAGTACTAAATGATTGTTCCTTTCTTCAGCTGGGTCCAAGGAGAAAAGGAATTTGAACCTCAAATGGCCTGCAATCAGACAAAACTCTATGCCGGTGCAAATAGATTGTGAGATTATTCGAGCCGCCCCCAAGCATATGCGGAAACGTATTAAAAGCGCTGAAAATGGCAAACGAAAAAACCGAAAGTAAAATTCGAAAAAATCAATAAAAAGTGAGAACTAAAATATATTTTAAAATCAATATCAATTGATGCTTAAATGCGGTTTGACTTTGATATTTCCAACGTGTGCAAAAACATTAATTTAAATTTTTAAATCTTATAATTTTGCTTAAACAGGAAATAAACACTTTTGAAGCAATTAGTTGAAATTAAGCAATTAGTTAGATTAGCTTAAAGTTCAGTTATGCCATTGTTTCATTTTTCAGACTCACAAATACTATACGGTATCACAGTTGAAAATAAACAAGTCAAGCTCAGCACAGTCGTCAATTGAAAAGAAACTATATATGAATATATTATAACCTTTTTAATCACCGCTTCAAAATAAAATATTTTACCCTAAGAGATAGCATTTAATTGTGTGTTATATGTGTCAAATGAGGTACAGTCCAGACAAGCTATTGTGGAGTCAAGTGAAATGTATTTAGTGCGACTCAGACTGTCTGTAGTTGGGCAAGTTTAGTTACTCAATAAGCAAACGAAATTAATTTTTTGTTGAGATTATGTACGATAATCTTAAAAAGCATCTGCATTCCGTTGTGCAACAACCCGAAAGGTGAATAAACTCACACACATACACAGACGGGAATCGAACGCATCATTGGAATTTTCCGCATAGACGTACGGAGTGTTCTATCACACCCGCATATGCTGTCCATTAAGTATCGAATGTTTAAAGGCTATGTCTAAAAGCACTTAAATAATGTATGTAGTATACTACTTGACTTGCATATAGTTTGTATATATTGTATGTAGATTTATTGTATTTCTGTGGCAACTATGATCTACTGCTAGATAGATGTCTATTTACAAATGTATTTCGCATGCTTGGGCATACAGAATTAGAATGTGTGTAAAGTAATTTACAGTATATACGTTAATAATAATTTCTACGGCACAGAATAGATGTATATGAGTAGTTTTTCAATTTCCCATTTTCCACTTTTATGTGTTTTTTAATTTTTCCACCTCCTTGCGTGCCTTAAATCCACGAAAGCTCGATTGTATTTTCACGGCTGCATCTGTTGCGATTTTCTGTTTTTTCCTCACGAGAAATCCACGAAAACCCGCCTGTATTGTAGTGGCACAGCGATTTTCCACGGCTGTTACGTCGCCTGCCTCAGAGCACGGCTGTCCCTCAGCCAGCGATCTATTGGCCTGTTTCTCTTTGTCGTCCATTAGAGTGCGCTGATGCTTACGACGCGTATTAGTAATGCGCTGATTGGGATAGCGCTGAGATACTAGGTAATCGCTAGATTTGTTGAGACGGTGTAGCTGTTTCCGCACTCGATAACCACGGAAGTTGGCTTGTATCTTGATGGCTGCACTTTCTTCCGATTGCAGAGATGAGGCTGATTCAGGCGAACTTGGGTATATGTACATGATCTCGAGCAGAACTGAGTGCAAATGCAAATGTACTTCGGCCAATGAAGGCGGCAGTCACATCTACAATCAAACAATATGGAATTTTAATAATTTAATAGACAATTTGTGTATTCCATTCGCAGCTGGCAGAGCTGTCTCAACTCAGCTAAACTGAACTGACTCTTACGAGAGCTATAATTGTACTGACTTATATATAACGGAATTGGCTACTGTGCACCGAGAATTTTCATTTAATCTTTCCATTCAAGAAACAAAAGGCGCCACTCATCATTTATGCTCTCGGATATATGTAGGTGTAGGTATGTATACGTGTGTATGTATATGCTCACCGCTCCTCTGCTGTGAATTGTATTTGTATCTTTTATACTTGTACACATTGTGTGCACACATCATTGTTTGTATGTACATATATCTATGTGCACACATGGACCCAAGTATTCACACATGTTTACTAGAGGCTTCCATGTGTACGTGTGAATTTACGTAGTCACATCTATATATATGTATACGTATGTATACAGATGTATGTTCGAAACGAGATTTGTGTATGTTTTGTTCTGTTTGAAAATTGAAAATAGTCGCGGATGTTCATGACGTTAATGATATTTAATTGAAAATCAACAACAACACAAATTTCCAAATGTTCTCTGAGACAAAACTGCACGATTATTCCACAAGTACTACTATACTATATACATACAGCTCTATTGTCTGTAGTTTTAATAGCTTATGAACTTTCTTCAATAATATCATTGGATCTAAGAAACCTACATATGCATACTCCGAGTACAAGTAAATAGAACTTCATGACAGAAATCAGTTAATGAAATTAGAAAAGTAAATCTTATGATATAACAACATTTGCCGTTTGGATGATGCAGACTGATCGATTCATTCACACAGGAATGCCGTCTGCATCATCATTCCGTATTTATTATAATTTTTATGTAAACTCACAGGTGCAAATGACCTTTAGAATGGTTTGTCTATTTAGAGATTGATAAATCTCTGACATTTTAGTAACATACTCATCGTCTGTTAGTGTGCAGTAGTGCCTCCATGGTCTTAAAGATTCTCCCAGGATGAAATGAACTATCAATCAGTACCATAACTGTATTAAAGAATAATGGTTTACAAGGCATAACTGACTGGCACATTTAATCAGGTAGTAAGACGGGGAAATCAAAGATTAGATACGAGATTGTATAGTTAGAAATATAGCACAATTAAAATTTCTTATAAGGCACTATTGATGAAATGGGATAGGAGCAGAATGTTTTCACACCAGGAATATCGTTGACCAATCTGGTGGGTGACACATCCATAGTCTTTGGCTATTTGACATTTACCTCGCCTAAACTTTAAGGTGACATCCGAAGACTTAAAAGTAATTAGCTCCTTGAGGAGCTCTAAGTCATTTAAGATGTCCATAGCTAGGATATACTACGAAGCATCGCTAAGTTGTCGAAAGCACTTTGCTTTCTCAACTGATATTTGAATCAAATTCAATTTTTCTGCCACTATATGTTCGGAAAATAAAACAGATTAATTTAGTCTGCCTTTTGGCTGTCTTTAAACTATAGGATAACTGGCAAATTTGTAGCATACTTTTGTGATTATCCATTAAATGCATTCCTTTTAAATTTAATTTGCAGAGCGCGAAATTCTTACTACTTACTTGCTAGATAAAATGAATAACAATACCAAAAATGTATAACAAAATCTAAAAACTTTAAATTCCCTGAATTTAACAAAATTAGCATTAATATTATGAAATGTATTTTTGATTTTTGTGGGCCAATATCTACAGTTAGCATAGTATTGCATACTTTTAGGTTCCAATTGCTCCTCAGAATGTCAGGTTTTTTTTTGCAAAAATTGCGCTAATGGACGCCCAATAGGTGGTGTGACAATTTTTTAAGAATAAAATGCCTTAAAATGCCATCGATCCAACATCGCTCTATTTTAGCTACAACCAATGTTTAGCAAAGACTTAGTAAAATTGAATGTGTTTTAATGGTTTACAATACGAAATTGACAATAAAAAGAATGTAAATGATTATTGATGGGAAATAAATTGATGACGATGATTAATTTATTTTTAACAAATACGGTATAACATTTTGCGCTGCATGCGGTGTTGCAGTTCTCCGCGACGAATCATTGTATGAACGACTTTCATTACAGTTCGCTCCTCATATTTCTGGCGTAAGAAATCCTGTAAATTAAAAATTAAATTAAGATACTCAAAAATATAATGAATTCGCAGAATTAGAGATATAGCTTTTGGTTATATAATTGCAATTTTTGTAGCAATCCGTTCTTACCTGTAGAATGTTTTGTTCAGAGACTTGAGATCCTATAGCAAAGCGGCGCTTAAGTTGCTTTTCAATGCGATTCAATGTTTCCTGATCCTCCTCTGTGGTAAAGCCTTCTGCTCCAGCCAGACTACCTGTACTGGCAGCATCAAGCGTAGAGACTTGGAAAAGGCGCAGCGCTTCGTTGACGTGTTCATCTGTGGCAAACGGCTGCAAGCGCATTTTTGCCAATGATTCTGATATACGAATGACAGCTTCCAATTGGCGTACAGTGATTGGAATGCTATGGCGCTTGTCCGACGCCTTCTCCTGCTGGCCAGTACCGCTTCGCATTAACACATAGCGACTCTTAAGCTTCTCGCCTGCTGCTTCACTGAGTCTGGGGCCGCAGTGGGTGCGACAATAGTGAATATACTTCTTGAACGTAGCCAACGATATTTCACCCTCGGCCGGCTCAGAAGGTGCAGATTTGTTTGAGCTCAGGTGAACGTTTATAATATGTTTGGCCATAGTGATGTCACGTGCCTCATTGTGGACATCTTTAACGATGAATATCATGTCAAAACGCGAGAGAATTGTGGGCATAAAGTCAATGTTCTCTTCACCCTTGGTATCATCCCAGCGACCGAATATCGAGTTGGCCGCGGCAAGCACGGAGCAACGCGAGTTTAGTGTGGTCGTGATTCCAGCTTTTGCGATAGATATGGTTTGCTGTTCCATAGCCTCGTGAATGGCGACACGGTCATCTTCACGCATTTTGTCGAACTCATCAATGCACACTACGCCACCATCTGCTAGAACCATAGCGCCGCCTTCCATAACAAAGTTTCGCTAAAGTGAAAATGTTTGGTGATTAGCAAGTCAACTCTTTTAATTAATAAACTTACCGTCTGTGGATCCTTCATCACAGAAGCTGTAAGACCAGCTGCACTGGAGCCCTTGCCAGAAGTATATACGCCAATTGGAGATACTCTCTCCACAAATTTGAGCAGTTGAGATTTGGCTGTACCTGGATCGCCCAATAGCAAAACATTGATATCGCCACGGCGGCAAAGACCGTCCGGAAGGCGCTTGCGTGCACCACCAAAAAGCATACAAGTAATTGCTTTTTTAATGTCATTTGAGCCAAAAATGCTTGGTGCCAAGGATTTTGATAGACGATTATAAATGTCAGCGGATGATGCCATGCGTCGAAATGCCTCCTCTTCGTCATTTGTGATATTACTATAGCGCGAAATAGCGCCGGCTCCCTCAGAGTCCACTGTAATGCCAACCACCCGCATGTACGGTGCACGCACGCCGAGGACTGCCTTTTCGCGTCCATCTTTGCGCGACGGTTTACCAATCTTTCGAATTGAATAAATGCCTTGTATGAGCACGCGATTGCCAGGCACGACTCGCTCACACAGCGAGCGATCGCAAAACAACTGCAGATGACGTGGAATCTCACCTTGCGGCACAAAATCTGGCAGCTCTTGCAGCTTCAGCGTTTGGAAATCGACACATTTACATTTATCTGGCATTATAAAGAATGGATCGAGGGGACACTTGGGCCTGCCGGCCTGCTCAGTGGTGCATTTGAGTGGCAGTGCGTAGCCTTCAAGTCCTGGGTTCACTTTTAGATTTGAAATTACAGTGCTGCAGGAGCGACACATAATCGATATGCGAGTCGCTTTGGCTTGAATACCAGAAGCAGCCACGATTATGCCGGCAATTTTCACCAGACGCGATACACTATCTGACTTTAGTTCACGAACACTTGTAGGATTCGCACTGGACATTAATAGTATTTGTATATCGTGCATTTGCTCCTCATTTTCTGGACGTGGTGCAGTTATTTCGTCAGCAACCTCGCGTGCAGCTTCCTCAAAGATTTGCAAGTGCTCAGTTGGCTGCTTATTCAGCTTGTCTGCAAGCGTCTCATCGAAACCCACCAAGTCTTCCATTTCGATCTCCAAGAAATAGCGTCCATTGAGGTAGTTTCGCTTTAGATTATCGCTACATACATATTTACAAAAGCATGAATGACATTGGTTATTTGCAGGGAATGCATGTTAATATTTACCGATATTTATAATAGAAATTGTCTTCGTTAAAAGTACGTATGAACTCCTTGTACTTTTTCTTTACTGCTTGTAAATTAATTTGCCCTCCATCAGCTTGTTGGCTGTTGCCAAAGTTATCAGAGAAGAATAAACCAGCATCATCGAAGCCCTCCATTATAAAATTCAGGAATACGTTTACAAATAACAGAATCTAGTCAATTAATTAAACCCGCTTTCCTCCGCTTTATGAAAATGCCGTCTGAACAACGCAAGTATTCGCTTTCCCGCCAAAACGCAGGCCCATGGTTTTATCGGTATTTTTGTATCGAAATGTCGGAAAATGATAATTATGCATGTGAAATTTACTTTTATTGTTCATCAATAAAATATATACGTATAATTTAAAATGATGATTATATTTCATAGCATATTACATTTAACTATTAAATAAATTGGGAAAAACAAGTATTAGATAATTAATTGCAGAAGCATGCCTTAAATAAAAATTTGGTATTTAAATTTAAATTATCGATATTTTAAAGCATCCCTTGTGCAAATTTGATGGGCAGCACTTTTTAGCGTGTGTTTGGGAGGGAAGCAGACCGGATTTTGCACATTATTAAATTCGTTGTACTTTGCACAAGTTAACAAAATAAATTACAGTAATATGGTAGGTTAATTATTCCTTAATAAGTTTCCAAACTGAGCCATCCGTTTGCAGTCTGCTACGGATATTACAATGGAATCAAACAACGAACACGACAAAGGCGCCGCGACTGACCCCACACCCGCCGGAATTGCTAATACGAACAATGTGATAAAGAAACTTTCCCATACCGGTGTTAGCGGCAGTTCTACGGCATCTCCAAGTCCTGGTAACACTGGTGCTAATGCAGAGGACATGACGTCCCGTGATTACTATTTTGATTCTTATGCGCATTTCGGCATCCATGAGGAAATGCTCAAAGATGAAGTCCGTACTGTGACATACCGGAACGCTATGTACCACAACAAACATCTTTTCCAAGGAAAGGTAACTACAGATAGATGGATTTGGATTTGAGAGGTATATTGAAATAAATGTTTTTTTTTTATTAAATTGTAGACTGTACTAGATGTTGGATGCGGTACTGGCATACTTTCCATGTTTGCCGCCAAGGCCGGAGCGGCCAAAGTGATTGCTGTGGACTGTTCGAATATAATAGAGTTTGCTCGCCAAGTGATTATCGATAACAATCTACAAGAAATTATAACGGTGGTAAAGGGAAAAATTGAGGAAGTTGATTTGCCAAATGGAATCGAGAAGGTTGATATTATCATATCTGAGTGGATGGGGTACGTCCGAACATACCTTCTTATAACAGGAAGCGTTTTTATTATTTCAAATTTATTTTCCTGATTACCACAAGAATGTATGATGGCAACGGTCCCAGATTGATTAACAATTATTAGCAACATTTCCTAATTTAATTTTTTTATCTTCATACTTAAGGTACTGTCTCTTCTATGAGTCAATGCTGGATACAGTATTATATGCGCGCGACAAATGGTTAAAGCCCAATGGAATGATGTTCCCTGACAGAGGGACACTGTATATCACTGCCATTGAGGATCGTCAGTATAAGGACGAAAAAATTAACTGGTGGGATGATGTCTATGGCTTTGACATGAGCTGCATCCGCAAGGTGGCAGTAACAGAACCTCTTGTAGATGTTGTGGATCCGAAGCAAGTAGTATCCACAGCTTGCATGGTGAAAGAAGTGGACTTGTACACAGTTCAAAAAGCTGATTTAAACTTCTCTTCGACGTTCAATCTGACCATAAAGCGTAATGACTTTGTTCAAGCTTTGGTCACATATTTCAACATTGAGTTCACCAAGTGTCATAAACGACTTGGATTCAGCACATCGCCCGATGCGACATATACACATTGGAAGCAAACTGTCTTCTATTTGGATGATCATATTACGGCCAAGAAGAATGAGGAAATAACTGGAACGTTCCAAATGAAACCCAATGAGCGTAACAACCGTGATTTGGATTTTGTTATTGACGTCAACTTTAAAGGCGAGTTGTCGGAAATTCAAGAATCAAATATATACCGCATGCGCTAGGGTTATGCCCATTACCAACGTGGCCTTAAGGCTATTGTCTTCAGCGGACAGAAAAAACAAAGAAGATTAGAAATAAGAAATTATCCAGTGCGAAACATGCAACAGTTTTTTGTTGCCTCTTTTAAGTTTGAAAAGTACCTCTCTTAGAGTGAATCATTAGTTTACAATAGTGCGCCTGTTTAAATTATTCAAGACTTGTAACAATATTGTACAGTTGCACATTTCGTCTCTCATAATCATTACAAAATAAAATGTGCAGCAATCCATTTTACTTCAATCTGTGTACATTATTTTAATGAGAAGAATTTAATCAATGATTTTAGCAAAAATTATAGTATGTGTGTATTAAATAAATTGGCATTCACTGATATTTTCTAATATTTGGATAACTCCACAAATCACAATACCGGTTTTATTAGTATGTATTTTTAAGTATATTCACAATCAATATATCGATAACAAATGCGCATCACTAACAAATTAACTACTACTTGATAATTTAAATAAAATAGAGCCATAGGAAAGAAAAAACTCCGATACATTGTTATCATCTTGAGGGCTCAACAGAAAAAATTATATTATATATATATATATATATATTGACAGAAATTTATTTTGACTCAAGTTTAAGGCGATATCTCAGCAACATAAAGAGCCAATTTAAGAAAAAAGTGCCATTGCGCCGACACAGAAAAATTGCCTATTTTGGCGCAAAAACGCCAAGTGTGGCAACCGTGCTTGCGGCATAAACAGCTGTTTCGTAACCTGCATGTGTGTAGCTTGTATAATTTTTGCTTATTGAATAAAAGAAAATGCGGATAACAAATAAACTTTGTGCACAACACATTGGATGGCATTTCAAGAAGCATTGGCAGGTGCAAGGCAGGCGTGTACCAAAGGACACTGGAGCTGCTGAAGAACTACTTAAATTGGGAATTCAAGTGAAAACGCCAGAGGATGTGCTTGACCCAAAGAGGGAACCCAAGTTGTAAGTAGAATAAAGTACATTTTTTGACTGAAAACTTTAATTTTTTTATTCACATGCAGAGTTGAGATTGTCGGGGCAGTTTTAAAGCCAATACCTAATGATAAAACGCATCCCAACTGGCATGACATTCCCTGTAATTTTTTCGGAAACAATAGTGTTCTGCTTGGTGGATTGGCTCAAGCACAAGTGCTGACAAACACAATTGAGATAAATAGTTTTCCACAACATCTAGAGGATGCTTTAGAAAAAGATCAGTTACCGAAAACCATAGATCGTAATGTTCAAAACGCTATAATTTCTTCAAATTTGCTGGATGCGGAACAGGTTAAACTTCCAAAGATAAAGCTTGCCGATCGACCAGCATATAATCTGCCTCGTCTATATGGAGTATCGTATGAAAAACGCAAGTATGTGAAGATGACTTTCATATATGTTATTTAAATTTTATAGCTTAACAATCGTGTTTGATTTTTAGTCGGCTGCTAGTGAACAAACTTTTGTTCGAGATCGAGAAACTGGCTGGCCGTTCTCTGACTGTTCGCCGCAAGCTAATCGACGGTGTTACTTTTCAAACATCAGTAAACAAGGACAACGACATAATAACATTCAATATAAGTGCAGACAAATTAATCAGCTCTTCACGTGCTCTGGATGCCATTAAAGGAAAATTTACTTCAGAACTGCCTGATTTGTACCCGATGAAATGCACAATTTCAATGCCAAAGCGGAACATTTATACCGAAAACAACTTTTATCGTAAGTATATTACAAAACTGTCAGTTTTGCCAGTATTAATTAACAATATTTTCTTTCAGCAATTCGCAGAGAAATAAGTTGTTCACATCCTCATACAATTCTTACGTTCTTTAATAAAAACCAAGTGGGCAATACACATGGTTCTGAAGTAACCAAAACCCAATTTTATGGACGCACACTGCTTAAGGCCTTTGTAGCAGCTGCAGCCCGCGCAAAGCAGTTATATGGTGGCTCCAATGATGCAGCTCTGCAGAAACCAATTACTGTGCAATCCGTCCAGACCGACGGACGAGTGTTTCACTTCGGCGTGCTACAATTAAATACGCTGGACCTTAGCTCAAACAATACTGTAAAAAATTATTGGTTCCATCGCCCGAGTGTGGACTTGTTTTCCGAATGCTGCTATAAATCCGGAAGACCCTTTATTAATGGCTACAACAGTGAAGTGTTCCGTGTTTTAAATGCGTTTTATCATAGCTCCTAGTGTTAAAGCTTGAATAATAAATGAATTGAGTGTTATTTACTGTTTGAATACGATTAAAATGAAAACATTTTTATATGAAAGCTAAGTAAGTTGATATCATAGGTGTTCACAGAGCCTAATTTATTTATTTTTATGTTTCTAGCAGCCATTCAAATATCATACATTGTGCGTGTTGTGCTTTACGAAAAGCTATTAAATCTTTTTCCAATTCGTATTCTGAAAGAGCTCCAACTCAACCCAAAATAAGTATTATGACCCAATATCTCGAAACGCCAAGTTGGGCAGTGGTTCCTAGCTTATATCAACAGAACTGAAAGTAAAGTGCAGAACAAACTCATTTCCAATTTCGTTGAGTGTTATTTCATTCAAGCCGGGAGCCACTGTACAAAGTATTTTCCATAGCAACGCAAAGGTGGCAAATTGTTTTGCAATAATATTGGCAGTAATAAAAGTGGCCACCTTTTCACTGAGGGCTTTACAAACATACATTTGAAACAGAAAGGAGTAAAAGCAGGAAATTCAGTAAGATGAGTAAGGTACGGACACAAGCCACTGCCAACAATAGTGCCACCTCGTCGGAAAATAGTGAGACCCCAAGCGTTGAAGACCATCAATCAATAAACAATCGAAGTGCTGCATTAATCAGGTAAAGAATTTCATTTGGATGAATGGAATGGCATCTTTTAACTTTACACTTTTATTTCAATATTTGAGGTAAACCACATTAAAATCTATGTAAATTCTAATAATTTTTAAATATAGAGCAAAGACTAGTTGGAAACGAATGAAAGAGCTGGCGGCAGAGAAAGAAAAGGAAAATGAGGCAAAACGACCGCCATGGCGTGCTGTTAGTGTTTCGACTCTATCGAAACCGGATAAAAACGCACTACTTCGTGCAAAGTTACTCGATGCTTCCAGGTGCGTTCACAATCATTTTTATTTGTAATAATTAACTTAACCATCTTTTGCTTTAGACGCTTGAGAGCTGGCAAAGCCAATGTGGCCATTCAAACTGATTTTGTGCCCACAAAATTGATGAAAGAAGCGAGTATTGATGTTCAGTCGGACTTGATTTTAAACAAGGATGTTGGCATTCTGACAGATGGCCAATACTCAATTAAGAAGGATGGAATTGAACAATGTTAGACATGTGGTTAATTTACTCTGACAATTTCAAAATCTAAAGTTGTGTTTTCTAGATATATTAACCTACTCCATGTCTCAAATGACGGACCCTATTAACACGTTCGATGCCTCCACTCAAACCCTTTTACCGAGGGCAAATTATGATGGCCTAACTGACTTATCTCTGTTCGATTTGAGGCATTATGATGTGGATCAAGTAAACGAAATGGAAAAGAAACTCGTAAGTTTATTGAATGCCGAGGATTCAGGTCCGATGCGTAAACCAACAACTGCAAGCAATGGAGTGAAGTTGGCTCCCACCCTGGCCTCGTGGCATTTTGATGACGACTCATTGGAAATTAATGCCACACAACATTTTATACCCTACACTATTGAGGCCTTCAAGCCTTGGCGCAGTTTTATACCCTTTCCTATTCGCTTGAGAGGCAATAGCCTAATAGGAAATCAAAAAATTGATTGGTATGCTCTACTTCAGGCTATCGATGAGTTAGTACAGGAGTCTAATAATTTGGTAGACAAATTAGAGAGCATAATACACGAAAGAAACGAGCAGCGTAAATCTATGATCATCACTTTGGATAAACTAAAAAACTTTAAGCCAACAAAATTCACTTTTCCCTCTGAGCATTGGTTGCCAATAATCGAGCAACAAGAAATGCAACTGCAAGCATTAATGGAAGCCAACTGAAGGGTTAACACAATAACACTATGTTTTATCAATGAATATAACAGAATATGTATATCCTACAGCACTGTGTAAACCAATCACAATCGTTATCAATCACTACCGTTTAATAAAAGTTAACCAACTTGTTAGTAATTAAAAATACCTTTCTATTATTAACAATTGGAAATTTCTCATTAACTTTAATAATTTCAAGGTATAACTTTAAATAATGATACATCATACACTGTCACTTATGCTTTTGCATCGCTTCCTGTTGAATTGGGCATCGCAGCTTTGTTTTTCTTGGGCAACAGCTTCATTAGAATATTGGTGGCCGATGCACTATCCAAGGGACAAGATACGTAGAGCTCCTCACACGGTCTTCCGGCTAACTCTTTTCCATTTTCCAAGGCTTCTTTAATAGCCGAGCCATCCAATAGATAGTCTACCAGCGAGTTTCTATAGGAAAATATTAACAAAAATGATAAATTCATGTGAATTTATTGTGTTTGGTGTAAATCATCCCAAAGTCAACAACCTTAATGTGTAAATATTTTCAAATAACATTGACAATGTGAATCAAATTTATACGAATACCCTGTAATCGTCGACAGTTGGTAAAATGGGTCGATAGTTTACGATAAACGTTACTGAACAGCAAGAATTGGCTATTTGAAAACTGAGAGCAATGTTTTTGACAGACGTATCTGCATGACTTTAGCTTTTCTAGATTGTTTTTATCTTTTAGTCTGTACTATAAATATCGCTCAATTATAAACAATTTATATTTAGCTATATGTTTCACCAATTTACAAATGATAATATGCTCACTCACGCATTCTTTAACTTACTCAGAGAGCAGGTGAATGAATTCGTCCATCTGATCCGATACTCCGGCCTTCATATTGTTCTCCGTTGACCGAATATAACCACAGACGGCACGTTGCATGCAGCTCGTTGAGTCGATGTTGTTTTGACCAAGCACATCGTCAATTTTATTAATCATGCTGCTTATGGACGCCAAATTATTTTCGTCCTCGCCTACATAATTCTAATTTTAGTAACGTGTACACATATTCAAGTAAATCAATGAGTACTGATCGACTAATACTCACTACGACCATAGCCGCCGTAACCACCATGGAAGGCGGACAAGATTTTCGGTATCAGAATAATGGCTCCGATGCCAACTAGAGTGCCAAGCACGACTCCACCCAGATCTAGTTTAATTGGATTATATGCAGATAGTCCTGTGCCACCAGGGTATCCCTAGAAACAAAAAATTTCAAATTAGATAAAAATTAAACAGAAACACTTTGAGAAGCATCTTTTAATAACACATTTAAGCCACTAAATTTCGTCTCTAATTGTGTATTTTTTAAATTCGTAATGCCTTTTTTTATTTTAATTGGATTTTATAGCTTCGACAGTTGGGAAAACAAATATAATTATTAAAAGGAATATTCAAGTATACATGTGTCTATATATTTGAAGCATTATTAAAAGTGTGTTATTATTTTGAAAATTTAAATATTTTAAATTATTATATTATTTCTGTGGCTACTTACACCCAAAGTTCCATAACCAGTAGTATAGCCTAGTCGCTCTAGCCTGTCCTTGGTGGAAGCAGTCTCGGGCTCCTTGAGCTGAGTTTGGTTCTCATTTTGGTATGCTCGACTCCACTGCGTTTTCTCTGCATATAATCTTAAATATAATATATAAATAACCCATTAAATTATGTAATTAACTACATATAAAACGTATACTATTCTATTTGCTATAAAGTCAATGTGTATTTGCAGGATAATTACATTTTATCTGTTATTCACTGTAGCTGTCAAAAGCAACTCACTTTTGTTTATTTTCATATTTGGGAATGCCTTGCACAACGTTTAGCATGAACATTGCACTAAGTAAGAGCACGTATTTGATATCCATTTGTATTTCTTCAATAGAAAGATCCTTAATGTTGAGTTTTCTTGTCACTTCACTGTGGCTTTAAAAGTCAAACTAATGTTTTTAATATGTCATCGCTCTTATTTATATGTACTCAACGAATATGAAATTGTTTCGAGCGTCGCTTAAAGATTGCAACAATTTGTTCAAATTATGAATTATCCAGCAAGTGCCATTATGCGCTTCATGCATGCGTACAAGCTCACATACACATATGTACATATGAATGTGTCCATATGTATGCATGTGTGTATAATTGTGACTTACCTGTCTGTGTCTGTCGCAGTATTTATTTCTGTTTGTTATCATAGTTACAAGTAATAGGATGAATGTGAAGTCATTCTAGCACAACGAAGAGCTATTACGTCTGCTTACATACTCCTACATAAATGCCTCTAACAAGTCAGAAGGCGCAGAAGGCTACAGTGGAGAGTGCTTTACTAAAAGATACACTATAAATAAATAATAATAAAGTATGTATTATTATATTATCATGTATATTTTACAAGACATTTTCCACCGTAAATTAGAGCTAAACTATTCTCTTTTCTTCTTATTATTATTTTATGTATACATATATACATACATCTTATTTATCAAGTCGTCCTTTTAACACTAGGTGAAACATATCAACTTATTATAATATTCACATCCATAGCTTTATTGCAGGCATACAAAATTATTGAGATAGAGTAACCATTACGATTGTCAGACTTCTGTGTAGCTACCAAATTCATTCGCAACCCTTACTCAATTATTTTGGAGAAGTAACGCAATATGTTCACACGGAAATAACTTCATACAGTAGGTACATATATGTACATACTTCATAAGACCAACAACTTTCAACACTTTTAAGTATGGATTTGTGACTATAATGCGCGCAAAACAAAATCTTTGACTGCGACTATGGTGGTACGTGGAAGTTCATATGTATTTGCACCACGCAATTTTAAGATGCACTAGACCAAGACATTTTTAATATTAAGTCACTGACTGATTTGCTTGTGTTGCTTGCCACTAATACTTATGTATGAACACATACACATATTTATATGAACATATGGACAGATCATATAAACACATACACATATGTATTTGTAGACATAATATTTTTCTTGGATTTGAATTGAGCACTAAGAGAGTATTTTAACATAGAACAATGCGATAGCAGGATCTGCACATTGCAATAATCTGCAGTCAGTATTTTATTATATATTTATAGTATACAATTTATGCCGGCTTACCACTAGAGGCGAATGACTCAAATGAACCCATTCTCAATGTATATTCTTGATCATTCGGCTAATTCGGATCTAATGTGATACTTGGTAAATATTTTAAAAATGTATTATATATTTTATTAAGGCTAAAAGATTAATAATGTGAAAAATAATGAGAACTTATGTAGATGAGGCATAAACGGTTTGGGCGTTTACCCCGCAGAGTTCAACTTAAGAAATGCATTAGATATATTAAAACCAGATTTAAGCAAATCAGTTCAATAATTTTGAATATGATGAAATTCTGTTATTTAAATAATAGGTAATATATCTGCTATTATATATTATTATATTATCTAACTGTTCTTTCTATTAAATGAGTCGAATGATCATCCAATGGAGAACTAATCTGTGACATTTATGTCCCAGGTTTCCACATACATAATAAGACAAATTAACATTTTGTATTTAGATCTAACTTGATACTTAGCTAATTCGTTCAAAAATCGTTGCTATTCCAAATTCAAAACAAAAATGAATAGTTTTTTAAAATGTTTTTTAATATAGCTCAAATTTGTCGTGATCCTTTGACTAGGTATGTAAAGGAATAACGAGGTTTTTACCTTTATCTACGGCATATATTTAATCGACGTGTTTAATTCATATATTACATTCATAGTTCGTCAAGCGAAAATGATGTTCATTGCAATAAAAGTTTCAGCGGCTGCGACCCTTGCTGCTGCAGAAGCTCCTGTTTGAATCATCATTCCTATTCAATATTAAAAAGAATTTGCCACAAGATACTTAAAAATTACAATAGACAGCAATGCCGTGAAAAATATACAGTTTTCGATGGAGGGAATAGCATTAATCCCGAGTGGTATGCATATCTAGCTGGTAAGACTACAAATCTGAATCTATTTTTGCAAAATAAAAAAAAAATATTATATGTTGGTTATTTGTTGTGTTGAAAATATTTTTGCCTATGTATATGCGTATTGTAATAATTATAATTTTTAAAAGCCCAAAAGAACAGATGCACCTCTAAAGAATGCGAAAAAGAGTTTGGTAAAGATGCGTTTAAGGGAGATGGCATGTACGATTTAAAAGCCTTAGCCAGATATATGGACCAAGATCCTACAGGAAATAAACCCTTTGGCAAGTTCAATAAGGGAGATTTGGATCAAAGCGATAATAATAAATTTAATAAAAGAAACGATCAGGTCGATAACAATGATAAGACAGCGCGAAAATCAAAAAGAAAAGACCAGCTCGAGTTAAATAAGGAAACTTCGAAGTCTGAAAAGGATAAACAAACATCAGCAAAAGGGAAGAAAGGTGCTTCTGGGAAGAAAGACGATGTTGATGTAGAATCTTCGAAAGCAGAAAAAGGAAAGGGAAAGTCTGGAAAAGGGAAGAAAGATGCCGCTGATGTAGAAGCTTCGAAATCCGGTAAAGAAAAAGGGAAGAAAGATGCTGCTGATGAAGAATCTTCGAAGTCAGGAAAAGCAAAATCCAAATCAGAGAAGGGGAAAAAAGATGCTGATGATATAGAAGCTTCAAAATCAGAAAAAGGAAAGCAAAAATCTGAGAAAGGGAAAAAAGATGCTGATGATATAGAAGCTTCGAAATCAGGAAAGGACAAGCAAAAGTCTGAGAAAGGGAAAAAGGATGCGGCTGATATAGAATCTTCAAAATCAGGAAAAGGAAAAAAAGATACCTCTGAAATGGACTCTTCGAAATCCGGAAAAGAAAAGCGTAAATCAGAAAAAGGGAAAAAAGATTCCGCTGACATAGAATCTTCCAAGAATAAGAAGAATAAACGAAAAAGCACTGAAACTGACGAAAAGGGAGGTAGAAAATCAACTGGTAAGGGCGGTAAACAAAATACTGCGGCCAGTGAAGATAGCAAAACCTCAGGCTCTAAAGGAAAACGAAGAAGCGATTATGCGAGCTCAAGTGGTAATCGAGGAAGTGGACAATACGGAAAAACCAAGAGAGGCGACAGAAGAAGCAATGGAAGTGGGTCAGGTTTCTACGGTTCCAAACGAAATAGATTTAATGACGATATTAAAGGATCGAAATTTATGGAATCCGGAGGGTTATCGAGCAACATCCGTCGACATTCTCGTGAAATTCGGACCTGTGATGTCCTCCGTACTCAACTGGAACACCGTGATATGCATAGATGGTAAGTAGCTCTGACAATTAAAAACAGAAACAGAAATTAACATACACAACCTATCTTGTTTCAGTAATCCATGCAACAGATTCTGCAACCCCTGCAACACTTGCAATACTTGCAACACCTGCAACATATGTCCCTACATGCCATGTGGTATGACCTATTAGGCGTCCTATTTGTTTAGTAAATTCCCTATTTGCAGAAGTCATACTAATTTATACAGATACTGTATATAAAGTGAAGTGCTCAATATGTCTATAAAAACCAGACCTTATAAATATTATTATTATTGTGTTAATCCAATTAAATAAATTAAGTTTTACAGTTAAAAAGAGCGTATTTTATATGCTTATTTAAGGAATCATTTCTGATTTTACCCCTAAATAAAACAAACATTCTAATGGAAATGGTAACAGATAAATAATATAATTATGGTAACCTCTGCGTTTGAACTTGTTTTCAATTCATGGTCATCCATCAACTAAGGTTAATGGTATAAAAAATATATAATTTCGCCTTGTGTTTATTTTTATTATATGAATATAATATACGAATACATACATACATATAAAGATGTGGAAGCGTTCAACGCCACATTTCTGAATGCAGAATTTAGAGCATTTCTTTAGGCTGATTAAAGAGGTTTGAATGATAGAAATCTATATCTCTTTCGATAACTGTTACTTATATAAGGTACTATATCCTTAAATTTTAACCCGAACATTGTCAAAAAACAATCAAGTTTAATTCTCTCTCTTGTGTTGCATAAAAAGTATTTTAACAGCCCACTTTTTGAATAGAATTAATTACCTTGCTTATTGCTGTTAAGATTCGTACAAACATCTTTAGGTATATAAGTAATTTTTTATACTCAAATATGAGATTTATGTGTGTAAATGTGCATACATTATACACACATATGTATGTATTAAAATATGTAAAAAGAAAACAGAAATTACGCGCTCTTGTCTCCGATGAGAGATTTCAATGTTTGTTATTCCAAAAATAAATGTATTTGCAACCACAGAGAAAGAGAAAAGGCGAGCGAAGGCTATTCAATATTTGTGTATTCAAAAAGAAAAATTATAAGAAACTAGACCATACAGATCTTGAGCAGAACAACTCGAACGGGCGACCAGTGCACACGTCTAGACGATAAATTCGAATTCGATAACGACTAGTGATTCTTCCTAATTTTTATATTTTATTTCTATAAACCTACAATACCAAAATGGTTTACGAAAGTGGATTTACAACCCGTAGAACGTACAGTTCCAGACCTGTCACTACATCGTATGCTGTGACGGTAAGTTCTCCGAATTTCTACCATATTTATAAGAGTAAGGAAAATTTATTCAAGTAGTGTGGTTCTCGTTTCATAAAATCTGAAAAATATATCTGCAAAAAAGTAATAAAAATGTGTATTCATATTTGTGTAAATGTATTTGGAAAATTGTAAAAGAATTGAATCGCGTGTAGATAATTTTGAGATTTTATGGAAGGAATTTCATTGAAAAATATTTTGATCCATTTTGAAGAAAAATTTGATATAATAAACCGCTTATATCCTACTTGCTGTACTCCGTAATGTCATTTTTGGAAAGTGCAAACTATTGATGAAATTGAAACAAGTTTGAGTGCAAAGTAACACACATTCTAATATAAGTGAATGTCTCACATATGAATATCGTATCAGCATTAAATTATACAAATATACATAAGTACATATATGTGCATACAGAAGTGTGAATACATACTGGAAAAGCTTATTGTTATTAATTTAAAATAGTTAAATATTCTGTATACTATCACAGACTGTAGATCACAATCCATTAGATGGATTTGAAATGGAATTAGAATATTTTTAAAAACAACCGTTAACTAAACATAATTCACCCGGGCAATGCCGCGTAATACATATAAGTACACTAATATGTCAGTGAATAGCTTATTTGTAGTTTTTCATTATTTACACAGACATATCTACATACTTATGAGTGTCTGGCTATACGTATTGAATCAGATGTTCTCATCTGAGTGAGAAAGATTCTACATTATAGTTGATTTTCACCGTTTGCTCGCATAGATTTAGAAAAACATCCGGCTCACAAACATACATAGGTATACGCAAAATGAGTGAATTTTTTTCTGATGAGTTTCTACTTGTGAGCCTAAAAATATTTATTTATGAGATATAAAAAAAATTCGCTTGGAGTGCCCAAAAATATAGCCAAAATCAACAATATTTGCTTTTATTTCTCCTAGATTCCGCCTGCAAAAATATCTCAAGGTTAGAACTTTTTTTCTATCAAATAATATTTTCAAAAAATGTTTATGATACGTCGTAAATACAGCCCACAGTATTGGTAAAGTGTGCAAAACTGTTGGCGTTTTCGCCCTAAAATTCCAAATATACTTTGTTTACAGAAATATTATATTATATTATAGCAAAGACACTTAATTATTACATAGACTTGTAAGCTACGGTTGTGTGTTCATATAAGACAGAATGTGTTTAATATTTATATGGAAGAGTTGGGATACTAATGGATACACAGATTTAAATAAATGCTCATTACATTTCTTTTCTGTTTAAAAATTTGGATTTTATTCAAATTGAAAATCGTAGTTGCTTATGAAGAACATAAAAATCATCGATAGTGACTCGATCGGTAGTACCATCTATTGCTGCCCAACTCTACCACAAGGTTTAATATTGTATATTATATAAAAATATATTTGTTGATTTCATGTAACGCACACAGTTATATACATGTATACATATATTTTTTTAATTAAGGTATACATTTTTGTTTATTAATTAAACTGTTGTTGAATTCTAAAATGTCAAAATGTGAAGCATACAAATGAATGTTTAAGCATTTTTAAATTTACTCAATGATTATGTCTGACGTTTCTGTGTGAATATTTTGAAAATATCTGCATATATGTAGCTATATATTTGAGCATATATCTATATACATAAGTATGTGTAATATAAGCTGCTCGCGTATTTTTCGTTCGGGCAGATCTAAAAATAAGTTTCCGATTTCCAAAACATATGTATGTATATTAACAATAGCAAAAAAGCAAATCGTAATTCGTGTAGCCTTCAAAAAATTTGCGAGATTAGGAGAGATCATGAAATGTTTTCCCAATGCTCGTGTGTCTACACATTTATTTGTATGTACATAGAATGTATGTATGTATGTATGAAATATCGAAAATAGTTGTAATAAGTACAAAAAGAATAAACAACACGTTGTATGTATGTATGTTCTCACATACCCATTCCAGATTATACTACCAATTGTACAGTTGCAAATAACATTTATCATACATGAATGTGATTACATATACTATTACTCTTTTTTTTTAAACAAGAATTACACTAGGCAACAAAATAAATCATATGGTGCCAAATCCATTCTGCCATAGAACATTGTTTAAAGACGACATTTTGTGGCCTAGTGTTATTTAATGATTAATCTGTAAATATATACCAATTGTTTTCTTTACATTTCCACATCATATAATACTTAACTCATCACGGCCACACTACAAGCTTACAGATGTTTTTATAATCGAAATTACACCCGACTATCACGAATTGTATATATGCCATCTCTAAGGTAGTCTGATAAGTCGCAGGCTTATTAACAACTCCAACTCCAAATAATCCTCGAATGTGGACACTAATGTGTATATAGCTTTAGGTATCCATACACCTGTAAATATGTTATTCACTTTTTGCACCCGATGATAATGGTAACCCACCAGCCGTCGAATCGCCAGCCAGCACGCCGCCTAGTAATTCTTGACTGTATATTAAAACAAGAATGTGAACTTTGCTTTCCAAAATTAAAACCAAAAAAATATCACATATATTGTGTGACATATTCTGGGCATTGCAGAGAACAAACAGACCACCAATTGACTGGGAGAAAGTTCCTTTCGTTCCACGGCCTTCACTCATCTCCGATCCGGTGACTGCCTTTGGAGTGCGTCGTTCGGACTATGAGCACCGCAAGGGATCTATACTTGATCCGATAAATCGTGCTGCAATCAAGCCGAACTATAAGGTTGCCTATGCACCCATTGAGCCCTATGTGTCAACTCGCGACAAGAATCGCACTCGTATCCTTAGCCTAGTGCGACAACATATCGATACAGTGGAAGCCGGTGGCAACACAGCGGCCCGCACCTCCCGTGACTCTTTGGATAGTCAACTTCCACGTCTGCACCGCGCTGTGTCCGAGACTATGCCGGTGCGACGAGAGACTTATCGCAATGAGAAGTCGGGTGCAATGGTCACAAAGTACTCTTACTAACCGATTGAGAAGTGCCCACTCCGAATTAAACTAAAAGTAAACTAAAACAAACAAAAAAATAGAATCGAACGAACGAATTGGTTATTACACTACAATAAATTTTAGGGTGCATTCGACACACATACATTCATATATACATACCACACACATACGCACACACAAACATACAACTGTATATGCAAATCTATGAGAACTTCTGTTCATTGTGTATCTAATATCAGCTATCACATCTATCCACCTTATATTTTGATCTGTATGCAACTATCTTACACGACCAAAATATATTCTGAAATGCATTAAACTATTACAAATTCGAACATGTTTCAATTTCCTTTTACGACGCCCAACTATGCCTATGATTGCATTGAGTATACTCGTATATATTTATTTATTTATTATTTATACAATTCAACTAGACTACTTTTCGAAATATTATACATCAATTTTTGAATAAAATTGGTCTACTAAATACCTACTAATAGAAGCAAAAGTACTCAGTTTATCTCTTACATCCGGGGTCATTGAATCATCAGATTTTATTGGAACAGCAAGTCGGTTTAGTCTCTTTTTTTTTGTAGTTTTTTAGACTATTTACAAAAAATAAGCCAAACTTTTATAAATACATATGTAAATCGGAATTTATAGACTCCACGCTTAGACCTGTGCACGGACAGACCTGGCTCACACCGCAGCCATAATACATCTTCGGATTACTCGTACACCTCAAAGTCGAGTGTTGAGAGGAGCAATTACGATTCAAGCAACCCCTACTCACACGGCAGGCCGGAACGTTCCACATATACGTCAACTGTTGAGAAATCATCACGCAGTGGTCCAGGTGGCTACAATTATAGCACCGAGAGGACCAGCACCACTGGCGGTGGACCAGGTGGCTACAGCTACTCGTCGACCACCTCTGGAAATTTGCCCGGTGGCACTAGATATCGCCACTTCTCTTACCATGTCTAAAATGTCGAAAATCTGTACTCATGACACCATATTAATACTTAACACTCCGCTCAAATCTTAATTCTGTTGATAATAACTTGCAAAATACTATATCTAACCATAATCAAGATACATGAATATCTATATACAGACGCATGTATACTATCATCGGAAATGTGTAAATTTCTTCAAGTTCACTAACATTACTAATGGTCCATTTGATTGTTATCTAAATGATGTATTTGCTTTCAATAAATCATTTATAGTTTAAAAGTATTGTGATACAATAATAAAATTCTACAAATCTTTCACTGAAAATATATTGAGTTAAACATACATACATACAAACATATCGCATTATTTTTTGATTCGGATACATTTAAGTTAAATACGATATTCATATGGGAAATACAGACTGATATAGACATTCATCAGTTCTCTTCAGCCTTTTGCTATTGTGACTTTACAGTATTGCACCTGGATAGAGACCAATTGAACAAATTCCTCATTAATAATTTAAAACCTACCATGTTGTGCATTTCTCTTTCAGTATCCCACTGTTTCGACTCGCGTAAGTACTTTGGTCTTCATTTGCAAATTGCTCGTCAATCATCTTCTTTTATTCTGAAATGTTTTCCATTGATTTAATGCACATTACTCATACATCAATTACTTCATTGTCACCTGGAATCATACGTGGTTAGTACTTGGAGAGTATAATTTCATCTATCAGTTAAGAAGAATCTAAGACTCACTGTTCAACTTAAGAAGATCACCAGATAAATATCGCTGGTTCTGAAAGTTAAAATTTGAATTGTTATTCATAATAGAAACTTAGTGAAAGTCCTGAAACTCATACATTTTGCATTACATAATTCGCCTCACAAAACTTTTCACATTTGTGTGCATAATTGAGCTAACTTTGCTTTAATTACCGAATACAAATTAGGTATACAAATCGAGTTATCCGATCTACTCGACTTACTCAGTCCCAAGACGTATCGTCACTGGAACCACCCGTGTGATTACATCCCCTGTTCGGGTTGTTACCTCTCCTGCCCGAGTTATATCGCGCGTTATCCACTCGCCATCACCTGTGCGTGTTGTGCGTACGACAACGCGTGTTATATCATCTCCGGAAAGAACGACTTATACCTATTCAACACCATCGACAACATATATACCAAGCTCCACATATCTACCATCGAGATACTACACCTCTAGTTATATCCCAACTTCCTATACAACATACACACCATCGTATTACTATAACCCAACAACAGTTACACGTGTGTATGCTCGCTCGGTATCACCGGTAAGGATCACTTCATCTCCGTTGAGGATCACCACTTCTCCGGTTCGTCCAATTCCTTCATACCTGAAGAGACTGCCACCTGGATATGGCGCACGTGCACTAACTAATTACCTCAATACCGAACCCTTTACCGTAAGTTATGGCACTATAACAACTTAACCTGAGTTATGCAACGGTTATTTTGAGTTATTCTACTGCGTTTATGCTATGGAATTGTCAACATATTCTCAGTAAGCTAAATCTGGTTACATATTGTTCAAATTCAGTAATGCAAATGGTTTGTTAACATCTTTATAAGTAATGCACCATGCTAAAACTTTATTAACTTCATAGTTCTTGGTGTTACAACCGATTTTCCAGTCAAATTTCGAAGTTGATTAAAACTTTTTATGAACAGAATCACTATTACGTATATGAATAGCCGAATATCATAACAGTCTTTAACAGATATATATATAATAAGGAAATCTGATATGAAAATGGTTCTTCATTCAAAATATTTGTTATCAATTAGGATCTTTAAAATGAGCATAAATGCAGTATGAAGGAAAAATCTCTGACAATGTTTAGGGAAACGATTTAAACTACTTGATCTCACCAAACTCATAAATATTGTAGACTTTTTCTGAGGAAACAGGCAGAATACGCAACCGCGCTCAATCATTGATGCGCGATTTGCACACTCCGGTCGTGCGTCGTGCTCGCAGCTGCACTCCATTTCCCGTTTCTGGGTAAGTAATGTTATTTGTACTACTATTTGTTTAAAATTTAATCCACTTAAAGCGTGAATAAAAGGTGTTATTCAGGCCTGTTCCCAATACCAAATTCGTTCGAGTGTTGCGTTCCGAATTTGGAATATCCATTTTTAGATAGGTTTACCATTTGCATTTTAAAACAGGTTAACTTTGTGTGAGTGAACTGAAAATGTTTGTAGTATTTACATACAAAGATATGAAAATTATTCCTTAAAATTATTTTAAACTCCGAACTTTTTCGAATCCAAAAACGAAATTTAAGCTGAACAGAAAATAAGAACACCATTCTAAGAAACGAAAAACGAACCAAATTTAGTTCGTTTTCGTTTTCATGTGCAAACGGGAACAGTCCTGATTAGTTAGTCTAAAATTCACGATCGAGATCCTTGATTGCATAGGCTTTTTGAGAAATCTTGTTATCGTTCTACATTGAAACAGATAAGATCCTCTATCAAATCAGAAAATTTGAGAAAACTTTGAACTTGGCACCTTCCTAGATGGAAGGGGTTTTCATTCCACCCGGACCTCATCTTAAGAAATGGCAATTCGATTGAGTAAAATCGCTGAAATATTTCGCCTATCACAATTTTAGATATGCATATGGCCCTACATCTCAATTGGCGTTAGATGCTTATGTAGAACGTGTTACAAACCCGGTCCGTCATATTGCCAAGGAAGTTCACAACATTTCTCACTACCCAAGACCAGCAGTAAAGTATGTAGGTAAGTGTACATTGTTTATGGACGTTGTGGATTAAGGAAATATTTTGTTAGGATGCAAAATATAATTGAACTAAGTTTAAGTTGCAACCTGCATTTGATTTGTTGAAAATCTATATTTAATGCTATTTCTTAAATATTATAAAATAAGGTCAAAGTCATCTAGCCTCTGTAAGGATATGTGGTGATAAGGCCTATAATATTAGAAGGCCCATGTACGATTCGGACAAAGTTCGAACCGACATTAACCTTTTGTCCTGGTACCTTAGGCATCCAACTTGGAAAACTGAAAAGCAATCAAAGGTTGCTCATCAAGAAGGTAAGTGCCCTATTCAATAATTTCCTCTGTCTATGCTTGTAAATTACTGCATAATAGTGTTAGAACTATTCTTTTCTCATCCTCGATCAACTTACTCATTACTTGGCCGGTCGTATACTCAATATAAAGAAAACTTAAAATATAATCAGTATTATTTTATAGTCCATAAACTATATGATTATTATAAATAATCAAATTGTTTGAAATAAAAATTATCTCTGCATCATAGAAATAAATAAATAAATAATTGCATATTGAACACATTAAATTTGAATAAACGTAACTAACCCATTTGGATTTCGCACCCTGACTAGTTTTGTTCTTTGTATTTGACTAACCTAATACGTTTTATGATTGATTGACTCTTTCCAGTTGAAGCTGTTGAAGTTGAGGCCTAAATGATAACATGCCTGACTTTATTGTATGGACATACACACTTCATTTTTTATTATAAAATAAATTAATTTACAGAATATTGTGTTTGCCTCTTAGTAAACTAAGCCAATATCCAAATAAAATAAAAAAAATCAATAAAACAGAAAACAAATTATATCGCAAAGCTCAGTCACTTTTACATGCAGACTAACTTGCATATTAATTCCTAAATGTTTCCATTGGGAAAAACGAATAAAAAATTCGATATAGTCGTTTCTCATACTAAAATCCCCTTCTTACTCTTACATCTGTGACTAACTTTGTGTATATTGTTTTTCCACATATTTGTAATTATCAAAAACCTCACAAATCCTTCCGTTTCCTACATTTTTTGCATTTGCATACAGTCATACAGACTGAATGTATGTACAATATGTTTTTTTTTTCCAATTACCATGGGCTCTATATTTTTTACCAGTTATTTTTAAACATATAAAAGTTGTATCTTATACATACATACTATATATTTAAACATACACTTGATGACTCAAACTAGCTGAATCGATCTAGCCATGTAATAGGAAGAAGGCGGGGCAGACCCCACAAAGTATATACATACATATATTCTTGATAGCTTTCCGGGCATTTTCTTTCAAAAATCGTTGCTTTTCCAAATTCAAAATAAATATTGATAATTTTTTAAAATGTTTTTAAATATAGCTAAAATTTGTGGTGATCATTTGACTAGGTATGTAAAGTATAGATGCTCTATGCTATAAAGTATAGATGCTCTTAGCATCATTATCTTCGGCAGGTGTTAATTAAGAATGTGTTTTATTCATATAGTAGTTCATCAAGCGAAACTGACGTAAACTGCAATACAAAGTTCAACAGCTGCAACCCTTGCTGCTGCAACAGAAGCAACTGTTTGAATCAGCATTCCTATTCAACATTTAAATCGATGTGCCATAAGATACTGAAAAATTACAATAGACAACAATGCCGTGAAAAATATACACTGTTTGACGGAGGGAATAGCATTAATCCAGAGTGGTATGCAGTTTTAGCTGGTAAGACTACAAATCTGAATCTATTTTTGCAACTACTAATAGTATAGTACAATATTTTAAATATTTTAAAGCCAAAAAGGAGATATTGATTTCTAAAGAACGCGAACAAGTGCTTGGTAAAAAGGCGATTGATAAAGATAGCCAATACGATTTTTTAAGCAGTTTTATGGACCAAGATATTGCTGACAAAACAAAATTGGGAAATTTGGATAATGAAAATAAACCCTTTGGCAAGTCGAATAAGAGAGATATAGATCAAAGCCATTATTATAAATTTAATAAAACACACAATCTGGTCGACGGCAATGAAAAGACAACACGAAAATCAAAAAGAAAAGACCAGTTCGAGCTTAATAAGAAAACTTCGAAATGGACAAAAGAAAAACTAATAACAGGAAAAGGGAAAAGAGTTTCTCCTGATATAGAATCTTCAAAATTTGGAAAAGGGAAAAAAGACGATGCTAATGTAGAGTCTTTGAAAGTAGAAAAAGGAAAGCGAAGGTCAGGAAAAGGTGAAAAAGATATTGCTGATATAGAAGTTTTTAAATCCGGAAAAGAAAAAGAAATATTTGAAATATCAGGAAAAACAAATCAAAAGTCGAAGAAAGGGAAACAATATGCGGTTGACATAAAAACATCGAAATCCGGAAAAGAAAGGCGAAAATTAGATAAAGGGAAAAAAGGTAGAGCTGATATAGAAGCTTCGAAATCAAGAAAAGAAAAGCAAAAAGCAAAGAAAGGGGAAAAATATGCTCTTGATAGAGTAGAATCTTTCAAGCCAGGAAAAGGAAAAAGATACCTCTGATTGTTAGGTTTTTATAAAAAATAATTGTTGTTTATACTTATTTTGTTTATGAATAAAACGACATACTACACTTTCCTAATATAATTTATATTGATTTTTCGGCTTAATACAGAAACATATTAGATCATTAATATAAGTTATGTTTATGTAGAAGAACATGTGTATTAGATTGTGTTTATAAGAGGTTGAATCAATGACCTTGACCTATATTTGTTAATTTAATTATATACATTTAATAAATAGATTCTTTGTCCAAAAATAAGTAAATTTCGAGTGATTTATGACATATACTAGAATTCCTTTTTATCTGTGCTCTTTAATTGACTGTGACTAAAGAGTTTTTAATGTATGATTTAGAAAACGAAAGCGCATATATAAATTAATTTTTGAGCGACCAACAGTTTTACTCTCAATTAAATAAAATGATTTTTCTTTATGCCTAAAAATAGTGAGTCGAGATACATAAATAAGAAGAGGGACATTCAGGCAAACACGGCTTACTCCATTCAGCTACTGAGGCTGATCCATCCAAATTTATGTATTACCTTTCTGATTTTTTGAAAAACGTATACCCTCTTTTGAAAATTTGAAATGGGTATGATTTTGTAAATATTTTTCATAGTATAAGTATACCATAATTTGAAGCGCCAGTTTGGTTTTGCTTAACTAAACAATCGAGTCCATGTACACCTGTTTAACCAACTAATTTGCTACAATCATTTCAAACAATTACTCTGTTATCGAAGTCCTCTTTTTCTGCAAGTCCTGTTCTGACGCATACGCCATACCTCGACGTTGATCAATTGTAAGTACCTTAGAATACACGTGTTCTCGAAATACCCATTTTCGATATATACATACATACATATGTCACTTATTCGCAATGTGTAATATGGTGTATTGGTCATGTACTTATCATAAGCATATTAATGTACATTCATGAAATACTAAAAAGGTTGCCATAAAATTGATAATGACACAATTTGACTTGCAGACGCGGAATTGGATCCCAATCGCCCCTCTAGGAAGTTCTCTGGTCCCAGACCGCTTGAGGATTCCGTTGATCTGGAATCAAAGGAGAAGCAACGTCTGCGCCAGGAGCGTTTAATGACTGTCAACGAAGAGGCAGTGGATGAGCTTGCAGTTGAGAAGAAGCGTGCCCAACGTGCTGATGAAGCCAAACGGCGCGAGGAGAAGTGAGTGGTGACAGGGTGTATATTGTTAAAAAATTTTAATGTTGATTCACTTTCAATTTAAGAGCTCTTAGGGAAGAGGAGCAGAGGCGTGAAGCAGCCGCTAAGGAAGCCGCTTTAGCTGCCGAACAAGCTCGTGCCGAGAAGGAACGATTGGCGGAAGAAGCTCGCCGTGCTGAACAAGCCCTTTTGGCTGAAGAGGCAGCACAACGCGAAGCCGAATCCCGCGCTGCAGAAGCTGCAGCCCGTGCAGCTGCAGAAGCTGAAGAGGCACGTCTAGCTGAAGAGGCTCGTCTAGCTGAAGAGGCTCGTTTGGCTGAAGAAGCTGCCCAAAAGGAAGCAGCAGAAGCTGCGGCAAGGAAAGCCGAAGAAGAGGCTCGTTTAGCTGAAGAAGCTCGTGTTGCCGAGGAAGCCCGTTTGGCTGAAGAAGCCCGCGCTGCCGAAGAAGCCGCAGCCCAGAAAGCTGAGGAAGAACGCTTGGCTGAGGAGCAGCGCTTAGAGGAGGAACAGCGCATAATTGAACAAGAGTTGTCTCGCTTGGCGGAAATCGAGAAGCAAGCCGAGGAGGAGCGTGAGGGTGAACTCGCACGTCAAGCAGCTGAATTGGCTGAAATCGCTCGTCAGGAAGCTGAAATAGCTGCCCAAGAGCTGCAGGCTATCCAGAAGGAAGGACGTGATGTAGTGGAACCCATTGTTGATGAGCCAGAAACTCCAGTCGATGAGGTTCAACAGGAACCAATTATCGAATTCAATTCGAACGCTGGAGAACTTTCTGAAGATGTGGACACTGGCGCCGAAAGTTATTCTGAAGATGCTGAAGTCGAAGACGATGAATAAAGAAATTAATCGCTTTTGGCCACTTTATTATTTTAAATTATTCTTCATATTAATAATGAGCTAATACATAATAAATTCAAAATTCTGTTTAAAACGAACGAGCCTAGTTATCAATGAAATATGACTTACAGTAAGTACATAGAACAGAATAAAAAGTTAATGTTGGTTGATGTACCTCTTAATTGAAAAGAGGTAGACCATCAGAATTCAAACGATATTAAGGTACATACAAAGAAAATAATTCATACCTCAAAATATTCTAATTAGTCCGCATTTACACGATGACGTTTTCCATGTTGGTTTTTTCGTTTTCGTTTTGAAACATCGTCCGGAATATTGTTGCATTTACACCGTAAAATTTTTTAATAAAGTTTTTCGTTTGTTTACATAACTTCGATATACCTTATGTATTATATATTTTATAACTGCTCGTACTGCTGGTACAGGGCAAGAGCAGCTCTATAAGTCCATTTGTCTACAACTTTTCACAATTGTTTTCACTTTTAAAAATTTCACAATTTTTACAAGTGCGATATGTGCTTATCGATAGAAAATTTGCGCTCATTCAACCCTGTGTTTACGCGTAATCGGAATGAGGCAAAACAAAATAAGACAAAAGCCGCATTCATGTGTGATAAGGTTTACAATGAAGTTACACCGCCTTACACCGCTTGCATTCAAATAAAAACTACATAAAAAAACTTCATCGTGTAAATCCGGGGTCAGAAACTCACCCAAAAATGTATAAAAGTTAGCACTTGTTGAAGCATTATACAAACTAGATTTGTACTCGCACTTGCGCCTAGTTACCAATCGTTTTCCGTTGCGTGCGCGCGACTGTTGTACTCTAGAGCAGCGGTGACACGCTATTCAAAGTTAAGAGCAATCGTGGTTTTACCCGGCTTCGCGTTGCTAGTCTCGAAAAATCTAGAGTCTACATTTGCTAATAAAATAAGGTTTACAGTAAGTTATTTTTAAACAACAACTTTATTTTAAAAAAACAACAACAATCAAGAGCTTATGTTGAGTTCTTAATTGGAAGGCGGTAGACCATTAGAATGCAGACTGTAAATAAGTGGTTTAGAAAATTTAGTTTATAAAACAAACATTTGGCATTTGGAACTCACCGAAAAGTATAAAAGTTAGCAGTGCAAATGTTGTGTTGCAATATGGTTGAAGCATTATTCCAATGAGGTTTGTAGCTGCAATAGTACCAAGGCGTCCCAGGGACATAGACAAGCTCACGGCTTTTCCTCTGAAAATGAAACCAACATTTGTTATTACTATTAGGAAGATTTTTTTGCATTATACCTTAAGTATGTTGGCACTAGATCCACGATGGCGCCTAACATTATGGAAATGGATAGTCCGGGGAGAAGAATGTACAGACAGAAGAGAATCAGCACTGCTGTCGTATTGGACACAAAGTGCAGTAGAATTCCACTGAGAGTTGATAATATGAGGGCGGCCAGCAGAACGTTTTTTCGCCCCAGCGGATTAAGCAGAGTTCCTTGGATGGAAAATCCAATCAGAAAGGCCACTCCAACTATCATATTATCGACATACGTCTTTGTCGATATGGGATCTGAGCATCTCTGTAATAAATGAAGGCAGTTAATTTTAATTTCATTACAAAATAATTCAAGATTTACCACTTCATTAGTCATTGTTGCATTTCCGTTTACTTCCATATTCATATATGAGCTGTCTAATATTTCGCAAACCGTTGAGGAAGTAGCATTTGTCATGCTCGAAGAACGATTTACAATTTCGGGAAACCAAAATTGCATTCCATTTGAGCTACAAAAAATACTCAATTAGTATGCATTTTAAATTAAAAAACAATCTTATAATGCTAAATGGAATATTATATAGTAATCTCACCTGAAGAACATGCCTACCACAGCCAAGGTACACAAAATGAAATTGCATCCGTGTGGTTTTTGGAATAGCGGAATTGTAGCTCGTCCGATGTTTACCAAAATATCACAGCCTTTGTTATTGCCCAATATATTTTCATCGCTTTGTGGCTCAGGTTTTAATGTGAAATCGTTTGAATTTAAAACACGATTAACTGGTATTCCTCGATTAAATTTACTTATCCAGTTGACAGCTTCCAGGGCCTGATTTTCCTTATTCTGCGAAAGAAGTAGTTTGGGACTTTCGGGATAGTAGAGTAGTATAAATCCACCAATAAGCCCAGGTAAGAGATTTAGCAGCATTATCAAACGCCAAGGGCGAAAAACGAAATCGCCAACTACATCAATAGACCAGTCAGAAGACAAGACAAGCCAAGCAGTCGCTGAAATTGAAAAAAATAACTATAAATAAAAAGAAAACTAAATTCTTAAAATATGAAAATAAATATTGATGAGAACTACGCTAATGTTAACAAATCTCGATAGAACTAGAAGTATACCGGTGAGTACTGGAGGAATTGCAGTTATCGGTGGCAAGCTACATCAGAGTAAAGTAAAATACTAGGTTTTTGTTCTGAAGATTTGATTAAAGATCACATTGTCAACTTTAGCCTAAAATGCATTATAATATAATGCTATATTTAATACAGTATATAGCTTTTTGTCTGTTGGTATATTTTGCACAAATGAATGAGATTACTTAGTATATAGTATCTGTAGATTACCTGGAACATAAATAGCTGTTACACTGACGAACATGGTCGAATAATTAATTGCAACTGCTCTATGACGAGGTATGTTAAATTCACTCAAGTAAGCATATAGGGCAGCCGATACAGCTCCGAGACTGTACAAATAAATGGTAGAGAAGACAATTCATTTAAAAGTTACTCATGATAAATAAACTTACCTGATACCGGATATTAAATTGATAATATTGAATAGCCAAACACTTGAAACAAACATCAGAACGAACTGAAGGGCAACGCTAATAAAATTGCCATACAGTAAAACTGTCCGTCGGCCTATCACATCGCTGACATATCCCCATATGTAGGTGGAGAGGAAAATCCCTAAGAAATGACAACACAACATTAAGCTTTAAAACGACATTGTGGAATGTCAACCCACCTGCGACACATGCGGCCATCATGACGCCCTTTTCGGCTTGAGTTGTTTGGAACTCACAATGAGATGCGAGCACGACTAAGCCCATGGATTGTTGTGCCGCCACCGAGGTTATTGTGAGAAGGCCACTGACAAGCAGTAGAACCCATTGTGTCTTTCCGTAACCTGTGTTTATAAGTGGGAAATGCACATTAGGTATGCAATTAATGCTGTTCTGATTAAATGCAAATTTACCAATCTTCTCCAGTATATCATCATACTCCAACACGTTATTACCAATCGTAGCGCTGTTGAGCTGTTGCATCTTAGCGTTCGGAGACTGAGCGCTAAACTGATTCATAATACAATAACAGCAACACTTAATAAGTGTTCTCGTTTCAGATTAACATATATATTCTCCTATCACGTCTCTGAGCTACTTTACAAAGGAAATATTTGTGGTTGAGTGAGCAAAAACTTGTTCTGAGTCAAACATGTTTCGGCTTGAAGATTTTATTATCATTGTAAGAGAGCTGTGATTGCATTAAACGGCTGAGAATAACAAAATAGAGAATTAGTTATATTCACTACTAATTTAATTTTTAGCTAAAATAACATAAATTTAATTATACTATCTGCTATTAACTCGAAAGATCTACAATAATTAAATGCCTTTAAAAGTTCCAATTGAGAGAACTTTATAAAGACAAGTTGGTAACAGTTCAGAAGAGACACGGTGCAACATTTGCACGACTTTTAAATCTAATAAATAATATAAGTAAATATATAAAGGTATTGCTTTTTTGACACAAAATACTAAAAGACCAAACTGACTACTGTATAGCACATTTAAATCAGATTTTATTGGGTGCCTAACTTTTGTGATATAGTGTAATCATTCAGATATTGGCGCCCACTTACATTCACATCAATATACTTACTATATCTGTATATTTTAAATTTGCTTACAAACCACGCCTATCTTACTATTATCTCATGAATGACTGCTTTACCTTTAGTTGAAGTATACAAACGTACGTACATACATACATTTATACTACATATACCTGTTTTTAAAGTTAAGTCGAATACGATGAACTATTAAAATATTTGACGAGTTCTAAATAAAAAGAATTTGTAGAATTCTTACTCTTAATGATAGACTATGGACTGAAAATATTGGTTCATTCGCAAACTTAATCTTACACCCAGACAACTTGTGGGTGTGTTTGACGAGTATAATGTTCATCAGCTTAGTACAAATTTTTACTTATTTTATACAAATTTATTATAACATTTGATTGTATTTATTCACAAATGGTGGAAGAATAATAATGAAAAAATCAGTGCAGATGAGTTGTTGAAGTTGTCAGATTCCAGGGTCAACTTCGAGTGATTTCTTAAATTGGTAAAATCAAAGTTAGTAAGGCACAAACTGCAAATAAATAAAAGAAAATGTATTAATATATATGTATTTTGATCTCCACCTCCACTTGCCACTTACCTAACACAAAGCCGGAGAAGAGAATGAATGTTATGGAACAATACGATTCGAGGAGAACTCCAATAATATTGCTCCCAAAAACGCTGCCTGTTCGACCGAGCATTAAGCAAATGCAAACTGCCTTTCCCCTCAGGTGTGTGGGTACCAAATCGACGACGGCACCGCTTAGAATTGACACACATAGACCGGGTAATACCAGGTACATGCAAAAGCAGACGATTATCAAAGTATCATCCATTATCCACACTAAGAGAACGCCACATGACGCGGAAATGGCTAAGCCTCCTACAATTGAAGCCTTGCGCCCAATACATTTGATGACAAAACCCATTAAAATATAACCAACGATCATAGCAGAACCGTACTTAATCGTGTCTATATAGCTCTTGGTACTAATTTGATCATTGCATATCTGAAAGAAGACTTACAGTTATATATGTAGTTCACATTACATATATGTACGGATACATACACTACTTGCTATAGAGTTTTCCGACTGCTCAATAGAAGCATCGATTACATCACACACACTCATCGCGTCATCGGCAACAGATGAGCCCAAGCGATTTAGAATCTCCGGGTACCACAGACCCATGCCCGATGAGCTAGTGATTAAATTAGAATCAGTATTAATAGTAAATTACTAGTTATGTGTTTCACTTACCTGAAGAAAAGACCACACATGACAATGCAGCTTATGCTAAAGTTGACTAAATGCGGTCTCTTGAGTAAAGGCACTGTATCATGCCACATTTTCTTTAAAACTTGTGTGCTGTAAATGAAAAATATAAAATGAAAAGTTAATAAGCAATATCTCAATATTCCAAACTTACGCTGAGCTAGAAACAGATGGAATATTTTCCTTGTCTATGCAAGCATCTGATTTTATCTTTTCAATGTCAAGCTCCTGCAGCTGCTTCCCAGCATTCTTCATGGCAATCCAATTGACAGCAGCATAAGCCTGATCCGTTTTACCCAATGATAATAAAAGTTTCGGGCTCTCTGGCATCAGCAGCAGCATAAGAGTACCCAATACTCCAGGTAGCAGATAGAAGACAGTTAACAAACGCCAAGGACGAAAGGAGAAACTCTCGGTAATATTGATACTCCAATCCATGGACATGACAAACCAAGCCACAACTTAAAAAAATAATATATTTAATAAGCAATTAATTAAAATGCATTTGTGTAGTATTACCAGGCACATAAACGGTGGAAATTCCGACAAACAAACTGGCATAATTGATTACAATGGGACGATGACGCGGAATAAAGAACTCGCCGAGGTACGCATATGTTGTGGAAGAGGCACCGGCAATGCTGCAAATGAATATATATTTAGTACATATTGTTAGACCTTTTAAAAGGGTATTAGGACTTCAGTAACAACAATTCTATACCAAATTGTTTCCAAAAGTGTTTCTTCTATGCATAACATATATGCCAAGATGTAATACGTTTTAAAAACTTCACTTAAAAATATATACTTAATACTTACAAGAAGCCGACCAAAAATCGCAGGAACACATAAATCCAATAATTCGGAACAAATATAGATATAAACGATATCAAGCTGCCAGAAAATGTTGTATATACTAAAATTGGTCGTCGTCCAATGGAATCGCTTAGATAGCCCCAAAAATATGATGAAACAAATATTCCTGCCAAGAACACAAATAGCACATTAAAGCTCGTATGAAAAATATAAAATGTACAATAGGTACAGTGAAAATTCTCTTGAACGATCACCTCAAATCGGTCAACTTTTATCTGGCCTGGGAAGTGTTGGGTTAAGAGGATACATCGATGCCAGTAAATCAATAGAAATGGTTTAGAAAGTGTCCTTTTAGGAAGAATATCGCTTAAGAGAGATGTCCGCTAAGGCAGTTTTTACTGTATGCCATACAAATATACTTAAATAAAACACAATTTAGCACTGTTTACTTAGTTCTAAATACTATACATTTAGTTCATTATTCTTGTCGAAACTTACCAACAAAACTAGCTGCACTCATAATGGCTTTATCCATTGAGTTTGTGGCAAAATCACACTGTGACACAATTGTTATATACGACATGCCCATTGTCTCATTAATTACCATCATTATCAATAAACCAGATGCGAAAAGGACTATCCATTGTACACGGCCAAATCCTTTGAAGCATAATTACACGATTAGCTGATCTCGATATGAAAGGAATGCGGACAATCTAACGTACCGATAATATCTAGTATTTCCTCGTACTCATGCCCAACACTTCCACTTTTTTCTTTCGATTCAACACGCTTTGATTCGATATCATCTTTGTCAGTTGCCGTACTCATTGTCTTTTCTAAAGGTCTCTCGAATTGATACTGATGAGTCTTGATGAAACACATAAAGTTCGTTACAACTGACGGAGGGAAGTTCGTTTATCAGTACACAATAAAGATAAATAAGTCTAATATATTAAGAAAGAAATAAAAAATGACTCCATGAGTTTCAGTTTTCATTTCGCTAACGCAAATATTGGCTGCTACTAGTAGTTGTGTCATACTAGCTGTGCCTATACAATGAAGATAAGTGTATTCATGTAGAAACGCAATTAGTATGTATATCTATCTGTACATATCTGTAATATTTCCAATTTGTATCTTTATTCAGTTGTTTCCAAAGCAGCTACAGGAGCGGCAGAGTGTAATAACTGCATCATTTATGCAATTTATTCAATGGATCGATTAAATATTAAATCAAAATAAAAATAAAAATTCAAAATTAGGAATGCAAGAAAATTCTACAAGAAAAAAATTAAATTTTGTGACTATTGTTGGTGAACATCAGAACCAGAAGTCTTGATTTTTACAACCGGAAGCGTGAGATGGCAACGGTACTCATATATATTCTAATGTGTTGTTTACTTTAACAGTATAGCAACAGTTGCTGACTGATGTTTGTCTACAGTATCTGCATATATGACTTTTATTACGCTTTACAGTGCAAAATGTGAAACTCAAGTATCCACACTTTATGATACAAATAAATATTAATATTCTTGTCAACAAAGTTGGCTTATAAACACATTACTTTACAAGTTTCATAAGACGTTGAGCTACTTACTTTACTATATACTCGTAATAATGCACACAGGAGCACCGCAGAAAGCATATTCATATAGTATTTGTTGATGTTATCAAGTGTCATGTCGTCAATTAATTGATCAGATATCGGAACATTAAAATACTCGCAAATTATAAACTTTACATTATCTTGTCTTGATCCATTTGAATTCTTCTCGTATTAATACGTTATGTTGGACATCTCACTATTAATTTTTCGCTTGCTCTCCTGTAATAAGCTCTTCCAGCTAACAAATAAAATAAATGTTATATGTATTTTCTAATATACTTACAAGTTAATTATTTGATGGAAGTTGTTATATTAATTTTTTATAGAAATACAAACTATATACTATGGACAGCTTGGTTTGTAGCAAGTGGTCATTACATTTTACAATTTAGGTTATTTATTATATACATAGAAAATAATTAAAGCATTTTAAAAGTTTGTTTACTTCTCTCATCGTACACTGCCCGAGCCGTAACGAATTTCATTTTCAAATTGTTCTGCCTTTAGTGTGCCGTCTATGCTCTCACAGTTCTTATTAAATACACTATAGGCGCTCATTTCATTTGATTTCTTTGGGCCAGTTCGGGTGTTGAAGTAGATACCGAACAATGCGGAAAACATTAAAAAGACCAATCCGAATTTCAATTCAATTGCAATTATATACAACGTCACCCAGAACAAGAAGTATACAACCCAGAGCGTGTATTTCAAAGTTTTACTCTCCTGTCGTACGTCACTTTCATTCTGGTTTGCCGATGTCAGCAATTCTTGTTCATCGCTTGAGGACAAGTGTTCCGAATATACTTCACTGTCAGGAAAGGCGTCATCAGAATTTGTCTGTTTTTCCGGCTGCAATATGAAGATTAGTTTAGTTGACGTTTACAATTCGCATAGCTCTATACCTTGATGTCGACAACAGTTTCAGATTTTCCATGATTTATATCAGACCCTGTGCCTAACATCCAAAATTTACGCAATCTAATTTTGAAACTACTTAAGGTGTCACTTCTTTTCTTCTGCTGGCGATATTGTCTCAGCTGCTCTTGGAAATCCGCCATGAAATTATTTCTAGAGGAATCTTTGTTTATTTCTGAACTATAGATGACATTATCACTTTGATACACGGTTGCCACACTTGGCGTTTTTCTGTCAAAATTGGCACTTTTCGGATGTAAGGGCGCAATGGCTTTTTTATTCTTAAATTTGCCCTTTAACTTTGCTAAGATAGCGTTAAACTTGACTTGAAATCAATTTCCAGCATTACATAAATAATAAAATTTCGGCAAATATGCCAATGCTTACATTTTAACTTATTTATTTTTAGGCACTGGCACCCACAATTTTAAATTAACTTGATCTGCGTATGCTCTAGCTCTTCTTCTTTGTTATGTTAATGAACAGAGTGCGCCAACGTCGAAATTCAAAAGCAAGTTTTGTTAAAGAACTCATCGTTATAGAATGTACTGTTTTATCTATATCGAAGCTTATTATGTATATATTTTTTCTTTTTCTTTTCATATTTAGCACACTACAATTATTATTATTGGTAAATGTGGTTTGATATTAACATTGCTTTAAAAATAAAAGTACTTATAAAGAACCTGTTACTTATGTCACAGTTACTCGTAGTATTTTTATTGATATTCATATCGATATTTTGAGCAACTTATCGTGAAAATACCATTATATTACTAATCGGTTTTAAACATTTTATCGATAGGCTGTGGTAATTTTCAAAAGGTTGGCGGCCACATGGATTCACAAAAGGATTTATTTTATATTCAATTCATTCTTTTATTTATATTCTATCACTTATGACAATATCAATTTATAGTTACTTTGCATATATCATAGAGCTTTGCATAAGGACGCTGAGTTTCATCTTAACACAAAGTTAAAACTAAGAAAACGTGTACAGGTATTTAAATTATTTATAATAACTTAATTAACATAGGTGAAAAAACTTAATTTAAGTTCGAGTTAGTTGTACCCAATATTCAACAAATTATTTTACTATAGTAGTAGTGGTTCAGTAGCCTCTCCGTCTTGTAATTCATTATATAAAATCTTTTGTCATTATAACGTCCTATATACATAAGTTTTACATATTTTCGTGGAATTTTAAATATACATATACGATCTGTGAAGGAAGTGTTAAAGGTTAACTATTAAAAATAGATTTGAGTACATTTCAGAAGTATACTTTTTAAGCTAAAAAAATTAATTTCTAAACCTAGTCATATAGAAAAACAATAAAAATAATTTGATTAACTAGATCTAGCACATCTGACCCTTTGCTTAAAATGTACAAAGGGTCTATTCAGTTTAGGCATAACTGTAATGAATTTGTTGAGTGTGTATTGAATCTACTCCAGTGTAATCTATGTGACTAATTATGTTATGGTGTAAAATCGATCATTCCTGTGTGTAGTATATACATTTATATAAGGACCTCTTGGATGATATGCCACATGGACTATGAAATTCACTATGAAAGAACTGTTGTCTCAGAGGAAATCAAACGCTAGCACTTTGGCAAAAAGGATTTACGCGAGGGTAGCAAGCACAAGATGCTGAGAGCCATCAGCATGTGCCAAATGGAGTGCACAATGTGGTAGTTTTGCTTGGTCTGAAGGAACGCATAGCAGACAAGTCCGATCATTACTAACACCAAGCCAAAGGGTAGAAAAATAGTCAGGTAACGGCGTGAGGGGAACCACTTACGGGTCTTATGACAACGTAAACCCCAGCTGGTAGAAATTAGACAAATGCCAGTCAAGGCTGGTGCTAGAAATACCCAAAGACTCTGCTTGTTCAGTTCAGTGCCAAAGGCCAGCAGAATAGCGCCAAACATGTGAAGCAGCGAGACAAGGTGTTGGGGAAAATGAGCCATGGCAATGAGGGTCACCCAGATGGCTAAGAGGCCACAGTAGAAATCACAGAACTGTAGTACACCGATCTTGACCAAACAGAAACTATATTCATCTTCACCCGAGTCGCAGGCATGATAAAATATGGAAAAGAACATGGCAAAGAAATAGATGACGCCCTCGGTGAAATACCGTCGATGTATGGCCATATAAATACTCGGAATGAAGAGCAGATTGCTCAGGGTAAGCAGCAGCAAAGCCAACAGTATGGATATGTTCGATGGCACTTGCGAGTCCTCCGTGCAGTCCCAGCCACGGTAACCCTTCATGCATACACACGTTGAGAACACAAACCCACCGGACATGTAATAGTAGCATCTGCCAAAACGTCCACAACGACCAGGCACACAGGGACTGGATGACATCGAAAATATTACCGAGGCATTACAGTTATCCAGCGCTAATTGCTGCTCCGTCGCCGATTTGTGATGTATTTCAAAGAGACGCGTTATTTCCTTGTAATTGGGTGTGCATTGCGGACTCATCATGCACTCCTTCACCTTCAGTGTTTCCGTTTCGCTCATGCCAGCCAAACAGTCACTAGACTTGATGCACTCCAGATAACGTGCAGCCTGGCCAGCACAAGCGCACGAGCTGTCCATCTCCTGGAGCAACTTTGCGTGTTGTCGCACAAATTCCTTCACGCTGTCAATTATGGTGACACGTGCGGTTTCCGCTCCTCGGCAATAGAGACCCATTGTAACGTACCTAGAAGTAAAGCCAAAACATAAGAACTATAATAGTATAGATGTTAGCTCGAATTTTTTTTAACAAATTTACTTCTGATCAGAAGTATTCAGTATTCTTCGATAAATTGGTCTAAGGCTTATAGGCGCAGCCTATCTTACTGTTCAGCAAGTACATATTCAGCTTATTTCTAATCACTTACCAGAGTCCACTTTCCGGAAACGGCACATGTATGAGCCCCATGCTATTTGTGTTGTTCACAATACTAGATGCAGGCATAAGACGATGACCATAGCGGCACTTATCCGGCCAAGTGGGCACACCGGGCTCACCCAGATGCATGCAAATAATAATCTGCATATTCTGATTGCTGCGAGGCGGCTGATCCTTTCTCGTTACCAATACGTCATCATCGACGTCACCCACTAGCTTCTCGGCAAGAATGCCGCCACGTTCCGATGGAGGCGAAGTGGTTGGTGGCGTTGGCTTGAAGTCACCGCTATACGGTAGATCGTTCTCAACGGATACACCAAAGGTGAGGGTGCCACCAATGTCATTCACTTCGCCCAATTCAAATGCAAATCCTGTTGCAGATTGTGCGGTCAAATTGAGTGTGGATGGCACAGTGCCGTTCGCGTTCGGATGAAGGTCGAAATCGAAATTGAAAAACTCATGATAACTCTGGCGCAGCATAGGATAGAAATCCATTCCTCGAAACTGTATTGGTTGCCAGGAATTAGTAGCCCTCGATACATTAGCGGGTTGCTGTGATCGCTGCTTAATAAACTCCTTTTCCGACTCCTCCCTTTGGTAATCGATGCGTAGTGTATATGAAAGCTCATAGATTTCCTCCGAGTTGTTCCGTAGTCTGTGCATAGTTTGACGAATCGGAAATAGCTCCGATATCGATGCATGCGTCATTTTATTGGAGTGTGAGGTCGTGGGACACTCATCAGATCCGCTATAAAATTTAAGTAGAGCATAGTGCCAGGTGCTAGGCTGCACATAGAACTCAACTGAGATCTCTTCCGTCTGGTTTGGATTAATGTAGGCTCTGTGGACATAATTATGTTCATTGCCAGCCAAAGTTCTGCCTTCGCTGCAGCTCTTCGGGTATGAATTAGCCTGAATTTGTAGTATGACCTCCGGACACTGCACACATATCTCCGTGAATGTGATGTATGCAGTGGCTACACCGATGTCCTCAGGCACATAAAACTTGTAGATCACCTCGTTATGCGTGTCAAATTTGTTGCTATTGTTATCGCTGTTGTGTGTTGTGTTCTGCATTTCAAGTTTATATAAAGTCGGGGACTTTAGCTGTTCCTCCAGCTGCAGTTTTTTATGCTCCTCCTTTGAAAGTATAGCACGCGCTGCTCTACTCTCTGTTAGATTTTTCACACTATCTGTGCCGGGAACTGGGTTTATGGTGCCTGTAGGATCTGTCTTGATCAGTTTATCCGAAGTATTGTTTTGTATACTGGGCTGCTGATAGGGAACAAAAGTTCCGCTTAGATTGCCACTATCCGCTTGCCCATCGTTGATAATAATCGGTTGGAACCGTGCCACGGATAACTCGGCCAGCAGCAAAGTATCACACGATGCAGCCAGACCTTAAAAGGAAAAATACATAAATAATTGGCAAATAGAATATGTTTGATTGAACTTTACCTTGTTGTTCTATACGATCGTTGTTCGGGTCTGTCCAACTGACGAAGGCCACAGCAAACCAGCTGCCAATTAGCGGACCCTCAATATTGATTCTTTGTTCCTGCTCATTCGATTGGAATTGTAGGTCATAGATCTTGAATCTGCAAGAGAAATAACAGTTAGTATATAATATTAATACTTAATATAATATATAGTGCACTATTGCATCCGACTTTCTGTGGCGCTTTCTTAAATAGAAAATGGTGCGATTTCTCAAAATTATCGATATCCATCGCGAATTCGATAAACAGAATACTGAAAATGTTCGGGGCGAATAGCCAAATTTACAATAAATATGATCGATCTTAACATTTGGTTCTTATAGGGATTTACAGCCAAAAGTACAAAATATGCTGTTATGGAAATGGAGTATAACTTAAGCATAGTCAACTTACCTTTGTTCAGAGGTTAAAAAATGTTTAGGAAATGTTATATTTTCTGGGCTTATCACAGGAAAACTGCCCGCTTTTAAGTGCACGGTTACATCTTTAGGTTTGCATTTTCTCTCTGTAAAAGTGAGGTGGTATTAGTGACAATGCATATATAGATCAGTGAAACAATAAACTTACGAAAGGCACTCTTGGATTCTTCATAAGCTTTAAATCTAAAATAGGCAGTACGCGTATCGGAAGGAACGCGAAAGTGTAGTATGGAAACATCCTTATACGAGGTAAATTTAAGCAGAGAGTTTGATGGCAATCGTACAATAAGTGTCTTATCCTTTGCTTCTTCTGTTTGTAGTGTTTTATCCGGAAATCGTTCATTGAAGATGTATTCCTCCTCCACAGTCTCCGGATGGAATTGTAGACTGGCATCAGTTCCGCTCAGTTTGTGGCCATAATACAAGAGAGCAAGCAGTACAACTGCTTTGTATCGGTTACGATTCGTGAATGAATGCATCATCATTGCCTCTGCGTCAAACGAACTCGTAGTTTTGAACAAAATTTCCCTGATAAGGAATAAAAGGAACAGTATTCATTCATTAATTATAACATAATATAATAATAATTATAATGTAATAGATAATCTATAACGTATGCAATCTGGTATACTCTGGGTTTATACTGGATCGCATATACCCAATGCGTAATCTATTCAATTTTTAGCAATATTATGCGAAAAGTCTCACAAATGTCATGGGAGTAGATATGGCAGCAGATACCGCAAATGATCTCCCTGGTAAGTATTAAATATGATACTTTGTCAGCTCTAAACTAAACATATGATTCATATTACTTATTTGGGCCAACCACAAACCAAGTTATCACGGAATGAAGTGCAACTGAGTGTAGTTTCAAAACACACACAAATGTGTGTAAATACGTATTTTATAAATAAATAGATTCACTACACGAAGTGGCCAAAGCGAGCTAATCGATTACACTGAAGACCTGCTAACATTTCTGTCTGATGCTCGGCACAATTTTTTGTTATCAGCTTTGAAATAATACGAGCATAAACAATTCTTATCAATAACAAACAAGTGAAACTTTTCCCAAGAGTTTGCTCGAATAACAGATACTGCTTTACCAAGTTTTCAATATTATTATGTGAATATTTACTTTTTAGCAATAATTTTTTAATCATATTAATTAAGGCATTTGCAATCTCATCAAATTGTAATTAGTTTTGTTTTATACCATGAACGATACTCCCATTGTTGGAGTTTTGTTAGAACATAGTATTTTGCTCATAAGCAGCGGATTATTTTCATTGCGGGTATTCCACAGTGCGATTAGCGCAACTATACTACGGGTTATTAGTCATCTAGTAGTTTATATTTATACCCTGCACTCATAAAATGGGTAAGAATGGCTATAATGGGTATATACATGTATAAATATATATATAAATTGCAAATAAAAATAAATACGAGATAAATGTAGTTCTGTTTTAAATTTTTACTGAAAAATCGGTCCTGAATAATTATTTTTTAAATAAATTCCTACTATAATTGTTATTTAATTAAAATTCATTAGATATTTATAAAGGGTATTTTTGGTTATATACAAAATAAAAACTGTATCTTTCAAATAATTCTACGAAATATTTTAAAACAAATATGAAAATTCTCAAAGAGTGTAATGGAATTTGTCTATCTAGACTTGTGTAATTGTTAAGACTCTGTCAGTTACTATTAGTAGTTGGCTGATATTGAGCAAGAATTTATGCACTTTAGTATAAATAATACTTACACAAATCGCTTTGACGAAACTGTTTAAATAGTAATTACAGTATTCGTGCTCCTCCATGACCGTTTTTACTGTTGTTTAGCCTCTACGATAGGTTATTATAGGTCAGAGCTAATTTCATAATTTCATCTGAAATGTATACGAAATTGTTGAAAATTATTATGTGCATATGAAGTAGAGATTATCAAATACAAAACACAAATGAAATATCGGTCAGTGTATTCAATGCGCCAATGCAAATTATTTATAAATCAAAATATTGATTTATATGTGTATGTATGTTATAATTATAGTATTTTTCAAGAGACACCATTGACTATGCGCAAATAATGCAAACAATATCAGGTGGTTCCTAAACTTTGATTGGATTTTGTGTATATTTACATACCGATAACTTGCCCATTTATTTACCAGACAACAAAATAAGTCAATAGAGATAGAGATAAATACTATAAACTGAGGAGGAGTCTTTTAGTTGTTGACCTTACGGCACAGCAAATAATATTGCACTGACAACTACTATGCGCCACTACGAGAGTGTCGACATGCAGCACAATGCGTCGGCCTATTTGACGCCTTAAGAGCAGTATGCGTAGTAGCTAATGTATCACACTATAGCACAGTGGGACAGGGAATTGATTTGATGAACACAGTGAGACTAATGGGGTCACACGCTAATAAACGCTAATAAATTTGAGAGAGTGTAATAATGTGTGTTGTATACGCAATTCAATTACTAACTTTTATATTAAGCTAAATGTATGGTCGTAGTAAAAATTAAACTCCATAAATATTATAAATTAAATAAACATTACATAACCAGTATTAATTATGAATCAAGTGAATTACTCTTAGTTTTTTTTTTTTTAACAAATTTTTTAAAATTATGTATGTATTAATTAGTACATATTTATGTATATATGTATCTACTTAGTATATACTAATATACATTTTTTAATTTACTAAAATATCAGTTCAATTTGAATTATTTTTAGGAAAACATTATTATTCGACACCACGGTAATAATTGAATGCCTCACTTCATGCTCTCGTTGCACCATCCACTTTCGCACAATTGCTGCTACTAGAGAATTGATCGAAAGTGCACAGAAGCGTGTGGGTGACACGGTGGGGCATAGCAACAACACTACTGAGTGAGAGACATGCCCCATTGATTTGTTTTGTTTTGCCTGTTTCACTAGCAACGGCCTGTTCAACAGCGTGGATAATGTATACAGAAATTTAATATTAACACTGTCACTAAAACTTGTTGGAAATATATTTAAAACATAACATAATTGATACATACTATATTACACACTGCTTGATCGAATTGAGTTGCTATTTTTCGAATCTTACATTACGCGCCAATTAATTGCAATCTGTGGAGACTTTCACTATCGACTATCGATAGCATATCGATATGGTTATCGTATGAGTGGCAATAATTTCATCATTTTCAAACTGCCATTACGAGGGTAAAACTTACAATAGATATTTCAGGTCTCAGTACATACAATATAATAATAATTATAAATACTATTATGCTTTGAAGCGCGCTCTTATCAGATCTCGACAGAAATTGTAAACAAACAGGTTGCATCGAGTGCAGAGAACAAACGAAATTTGTTAAATGGAGGCGCGAAAATTAAACTAACAATCTTATCTTATCCAAGCATCGTGCTAAATAAGTTTATTTATACTGATCTGCACAGGATTTACTTTCACATAACTTTTTAATAAATTAGCGATAAATAATAAGAAGTATATAATTACAATAATAACAAGACAATCATTTTAATTTTATATACAGAAATCAAAACAAATCGGTTAAAAACTCCTTATGTCATTTTAGTCTATCAAAGTTATCATTTAACGTATTTGTGGAAAATGTTGTACTGCTTAAGATTTACGTTCCACAAACAAACGGAAAGGAGGGTAAAATGCGTGAAGAGAAAGAGAGTGGGGAGCGTAAGTTTGTTGTCTCTTGCTGAAAACAAGTTTTTCGTATTCCGCTTTTCGAAGCTCTAGCTGCCGACCGTGAATCAGTAGACTATAGCCCGTGTTGATATACACATCGTTCGCGTATCGTTGTCTGGAGTTCGCTTTAAAACGCACATTGGGAAAGTTTTGTTTTGTGAATACCAGTTCCTATTTAGTACGTGTATGTATGGGTGTGTTGTGAAAATATTAAAATAATAATAAATGAAAATGCATAAATATAAGAATATTGTTATTAAACAAAACACAAAGTGCACTCTATAAATAAAACGAAGATTTACGCAATTTAAATTGTTTATTCGCCTCTATTTGATGTGAATTTTAGGTGCGAATACATATGTACATGCATTTGACTGTGAACTAGTGTGTGTATCTCAACAATTTCAATCTGACGTCATTGTGATAAGTGGCAAAAGAAATAGGCTGCAATTATTATAATTGCTTAAAGAGCTTACGAAAATTGTTGAACAAAATAAACGGAACTTCGCCTTTCCCTTATTACTATATATACTATGTACATATTGGGTATGTCCAGCCGTTGCGCCATGCACCCGTATATGACCAAAAGAGAAATCGGGTGCCCATACAGCATTACAAGTATTATTATTTAAAGTCATATTTGATACGCCAAATAGTAAATGGGATCGGCTTACTGATCAGCTGGAGAGCATCTCCTTTGCAAATGAAATTGATTGTGTTACTGAACACATCGGACTCCACCTGTCAAGAGAGCTCGCTGAAGGTTACTGCGAAACGTGTTATATAAAGATCCGGTTTGGGGCCCAGAAGTACCGCGAAATGCCTTGAAATGAAAATATTCAGTTTGGCAAGAGTGCATAAGAGATCGCGAGTGGTTGTAAATAATGGCTTTTTTGGCTAAAGTTAAGACTGTGCGTGACTACATTCATGTGTTATAATTTCATCATCGCGACTTTTTACACGTTTTACCCATAGGTTTGCCGCTTTGGCGGTTGCTGACACAATGGACCATCGTCCTGGGCGGCACTTCGACTACAAGCATAGGCCACCTGGGAGCAGTGTTTTCTACAGCTTGCTGATCTACACAGCGATATTAAACTTGTTCATCATAAGCAAAGGTATGTACACAATAGCATACAGTGATTCAATCTCAGTAGTAGCGATAAAACAGCATGGGATTACAATATATTTGAATATTGATATGATCTATAGTCATCGTCCGAATGCTATTTGATTCATGGCATTTGAGATGTGACGTCTTTTGTTGGGGCGTTTGAACCAATAATATTGAACTGCCGCAATGAACAACCGATGTGTCTTAACAATTATTTGAACTCTTTCAAAAACCCACACTGAAACTGTTGGGGAAGCTGCTCAAATTGCTTATAAGAAATGAAAACAATAACTTTGCCTTACCTTGACCGTGACAATTGGCCAGACATTACTTAAAGTAATTGGTATTTGAGATTTTGCAATATTTCAACTCATTTGTGAGGTGTAACGTCCTCCCACTGCCTTGAAGTCGGTCAGTAAAAGCTGACAATTGATTTCACGCCCACGTATACTAATTAGATATCAAACTATTTAAACCAGAAATCAGTTCCAAATAAGTTCAACGTTTGGCCATTTTATAATGTAGTAGTAAAGTAGAGTAGATATTGAAGAGCTGACTCTTTAGCATGAATAGTCGGGTGCAAAGTGCACAAACGCACAACTGCGCATACACATCTAATACATCTCTATCACTTGAGAAGAGAGCGTGAGGGAATGCTAGGCAGAGTGCGCATAGGACTTAGCTGCGTGTGTCGGTTTGTTGTTACCAAGTGCACATTCACAACGATACATCCGCATCACTAGAGGTGTTAGGCAAATGTGTGTGTGCTCACTGCAGTTGGGTTTGATGTACATTTTTAGCTCACACAGCGAACACACAAACACACAGAGCGTCTGACGCGCATAACACAACTCTACATTTGCGTCACACGCGGCAATCACGCATAGAGTACATTGCGCATATGTGTGTGTGTGTGTTCGTTTAATTGATTTTGGAGTAGTTCTCACAGCGAACACAAACAAACATAACCAATCAATGAAAAATATAACACTGCACCAAAAATTATTAGTTACTCGATTTAGCATTGTATTCTTATAGTAATGTAACAGAAATTGTGTAAAAGAATGATAGATATAGTACATCATAAGCGTTCAAACGCCAAAAAATATCAGAAACTCTCAAAAAAAAAGTAGGGAAAGCGACAGTCGGACGCAAAGCTACAGTCGGACGCAACCGACAGTAGGTGACCCTGTACTTTGATTTGCCCTGGGAGTCCATAATAGTCCATAATAGTCCGTAGAGTCCATAATAGCAGCAGCATATATGTACATACTCACATACACATACACATGCACTTATACACACACACATACACTTATTCATACAAATATACACTAAAATACAAACAATCAGCAATACTCATACAGAAATTCAAACTCACAATCAAAAATTACGCATACGCCCTAGTAGCCGCGTACAGTGTGGCTTCCCCCCTCCCCAACCCAAATGCCTAGTACTGAAAATTGTTTGTCCAATATCTCCTGTGTTTCTTATCCGATTGGGCTGCAACTTGCACCAAACATGCAAAGCATCTAAAGCTTTAATCCTGCGAAAAATGAATCCAGTGACTCTAAAACTGTATATACTAAGAACATTTTTGTAAATTTGAGGGGGAGGGGGATGACTTTTCAAACATTTGAAACAAACTTGACCTGCTTATGTAATACACAAACCTAACAAAAAAAAAATGAAGTCTCTAGCTCTAATAGTTTCCGAGATCTAGGTGTTCATACAGACGGACGGACAGACGGACAGACGGACAGACGGACAGACAGACGGACAGACGGACAGACAGACGGACAGACAGACAGGGCTATATCGACTCAGCTCGTCGTCCTGATCAAGAATATATATACTTTATGGGGTCTGCCACGCCTCCTTCTGCCTGTTACACACAAATGTCATTTGCACAAACTTAATAGACCCTTTTGTACTTTTTTAAAGTACAGGGTCTAAAAAAAAAAAATAAAAATACCTTTTCCATACTCAAATATTTTTTACTCAATTTTCTTCATACCTATAAAAAAAATTGGTTCAAGATGCTCAGAAAGTGATGAATTTTATTGCCTACTTCAATCCCGTGCTTTTATACCTTTCTGAAAATAGCGCTATTTCCTCCTGTAGTTCCACATCCATGGAAAGCTTATTATTAAATAATTAATTTATTTATTATATTTTTTAGCTTCAGCTCAGGAGCAAAACGCACCGCCTATTTTGTATGTAAGGGAACGTAATTGGCGTATATCTGAGGCAGAACCCGTGGGTTCAATAATAGATCGTGTACGCGCCGAAGACGCTGACGGTGATGAATTGATATTCGGCATTGAGCCGCGGTTTCAGCCCACACCAGGCAATGGTCAACAGCATTCCAGCACGCAGAATAAACTGCCATTCTGGATTGAGCCGGACACTGGAGTGGTGTACCTCAACGAAAGCTTGGCAGGACGTGTAAGTGTTTGCCAACAGGTAACCGCATAAATGATATCTATATTTGAATCCGTATTCATTGCAGGCTGGCGAGAATTTTCTGATTTACATAACGGTCTCGGATGGACGGTATACTGCCAAGAATGAAGTGTTCATTAACATACTGGGACGGCGCGAGAGCAATGGTTATCATTCGCCACCGTCCATATCTAATGTGGTACAAAACATCTCACAGTTCTTACCCTCATTTGATCAGCTGCCTGGCGTGCAATCCATACGGAATGGACTGCCAAATCGTAGGCCTGGCTTGAGTTTGCCACCAGGATTCCCATCGAATAACGGTGCTGAATATGTGGTACCACCATACGTTAACTATTATCCACCACAAAAGATATCTGAACCTGTTGAGAGTGTACACAATTCGTCTACTGCTTCGGAAGATTCAAATTTATTCAGTTCGACTTCTACAACACCTCGAAGCCGCACAAAGCTTACTCCTATTGTTAATCACACCGCAGAAGTTCCCTTACCGGATACAAAGACACAAGGCAATACGCAGCACGGAATACCGCTGTTCGACATCAACTCATCCTCGATTCCAATTATCATTGGACTATGCAGTATGCTGGCAATCTGTGCGATCATCTTTGGCTACCTTTGCCGGCGTCGACTTTGCGCCATCAGCAAAACCATCAAAAAGTCAAAGGAGAAGGAGGAGCTGGCCAAGAAGTCGAACTCAAGTCATATGAGCAATACTCTGTCCGAGGATAGTCGCAATTCCATGGTGATGCAACAGTGGCATGGACCTGTGGCATTCGCCAATCGCTATGTGCCCTGGGAACGGGAACAGCAGCTGGGCATAACGGTAAGTGATACAAGTAAACGTGATAAACTCAATCCCAATATATTCCATCATCATAGTCAACATCGCAACTGTCTACAAGCAACATTGACGCCTCCGTTTCCACTGTCGGAGTCACTAGTCCAAGCGCCTCGCTCCCTAATGGTCGTGGCAGCACCATGGAAAGTGGTCTGGCTCCTGATACCAACAACGATCAGTGGGAATTCCCTAGGCATCGCCTGAAATTCTTCAATATACTAGGGGAAGGCGCTTTCGGTCAAGTTTGGCGCTGTGAAGCCTCTGATTTGGATGGTAAGCAACTGCACATTCAATGGGAGATAGTTATCTACAGTCATAGATTATTTACAGGTTCTGGAAATGTTACAACCGTGGCAGTCAAGACATTAAAGGAAAGCGCCACGGAATTGGAAAAGAAGGATCTAGTGTCCGAATTGGAGGTGAGCACGAGAACATTTATGCAGGAAGTACTCAGTTATGTCAAGTCTATTCGATCTACCCTACAAAAGCAGAGTATGTTCCTTTGATGAGAAAATTAAAGCGGATAATCATACACTGTAATAGATTAGCTCAAGCTAATCTGCCTTTTGACATGCCAACGTTTATTTACACACAATTGTTATAATCTATACCACAATAGCTAATACGGTTATACAAAATAGTAATGGGATTCCTGTAACTGATTCTCATTTGCTTTTGATTTCGGCAGAATAAGTAAGGTCACACTGATTTTCATTTTCTATTATTACATTATTACATCGTAAAACATTGTGGAAATGAAAGACTTTGTATGGCTTTAGTTTCACTTATTAAATTGTTTTCATTAGTAAATTATTTTAATTATTAAATGTTTGGTAAACTTGCGATATGTTAATACTAATTTGCCCAAAAAAGGTCATTCCGTTAACAGATTTTGATTTTTCTAAAAACAAATCAAAAGCGTTTCAAAAGCACATTCAGGATTCTACTGTAGGAGTGCATTTGCATACATATTTACACAGAATTGTCATAAACTATACCACAGTAGCTAAGGACTAGCAGTGTATTCAGTGCATCTGTTTGTGAATGAAGTCCTATAGATAGTTAATAATTTTGTAATATCAATCAAATTAATTTGAATTGAATATACAATATGTACTTCATCTCTGCATATAGTCCTTATGGAGAGCTGTTATACAGTCTAACAGTCACATGTTTATCAAACACTATATTTAATTGCATTTTGTTATCTTTCATTATCCACGATATGTTGAGCACTCCAGTTGAATAAGATGCACTAGGTGCTATACTACTATATGTACATACATGTATATAGCATATTAAAGCACTTCAGAATTCAATTGGCAGAATTTGCATTCATAATTCGCTCACCTCTTGACAAATGTAAAACAACTCGAATGTGTCTCAGCATGCAATACACTCTTATAAGCCACATCGATGATGCTAATTGAATTGTTGTGCAACGAAAGAGCACCGCGTTTGTCCCTCGCTGAAATGCAAATTGAACACAGCCTCCGTTACCGCATTATTAAATTTTTTATTGATGTGAATCACAACACGCTGCACGAAAAAAAAACGAAACGGAACGGAATGTGAAGTGGAGCCCACGCGCTCTTATGGCTAGGAACAAACTGATTCCTGTTGCTGCTGACAATCCTGGTCAATAACAAGGATGCTTTGTCTCTCGTCCTGCGCAGTGCACACTTTCGGAATGCCAGAGAGCGGCAGAGTATTGTGGCCTGTTATCATTGAGTCTGAGTAATCTATGGTACCTGAGATACTAGCTCAAGTTGCCGTTTAGCAATGAAATGCATCTTTCATACAGATAGTCTTCATTGAGAGTGACCTTATAATGGGCGACAGTCACGTTTATCAGGCATAATTCATCAGCAATGAAAATTTATGTTTGGCACTTGCACACGAACGCCCACCATAGTTAGTGTTAGTTTTGCATCTGTGTCCTCGACCTTTCAACTTTTATGCAGCAGTCATCTAGTTTCTTAAATTGTTGCACATCGTGTGGTGCCTAGATATTATTAGAAATTTGTACTCAATTTTAGTGTAATCTTTATATTTTTGTTTATTATAAGTAAATATATCCAGGCCTCGCTTAACTTGGGATTATTTTGCTCAAAAAACCTCTTGAAAGAAATTGTGTCAACGGGACAAGAAGACATTCATTGGGGTGGCAAAAGTAATCTTTTTAATTCTCTTAAAATTCACTATAAATTTATATACTTTTCTTTTATGTTAGACAAATAAGTAAACATTTCAATAAGTGTAAAACAGAGATCGTGTTAAGCAAGCAAATGTTAAGCGAGGCCTAGGTGCATACCAAACACTAAACTTGATTTTATTTTCTGATAAAGTTTATTACCTAACTAATTTATTGAATAGTCTGCTGTTTATTCAATCAGTAATTTCCCCAGTTAGAAGTTCATTAATCGTACGAACATACAGAATTTCTTATAGCGTTTTACTCAGTCATTTTTCATTTCATTTCTTATACTCAGCTTCCCATTGTCATTTAATTTAATTTAATTTTGTATAGTATTTATTTCTTTTTCGACAGAATTAAGTAGAGAATAAATAAATAAAACAAATTATATTATATATATATTCTTCTTGCAGGTAATGAAAACTTTAGAGCCACATGTAAACGTTGTACGTCTCCTGGGCTGCTGCACGGATAAGGATCCAACTTTCGTCATACTGGAGTACATGAATCGTGGAAAGCTACAAACATATTTGAGAAATTCTCGAGCAGAAAGGTATAAATAATTAGTTTATACTACAATTACATATATTAAATATTATATTATATTTCGTTGCAGGCATTATGGAAATACTCATGGTAAATCCAACATACTTACATCAGGGGACTTGACCTCGTTCATGTACCAAGTGGCCAAGGGCATGGATTACTTGGCGTCTCGAGGGGTAAGTGGCATCACAAATTATATTCCAATTACACAATTTTAATATCGTCTTCATTGATTACAGATTATTCACCGTGATCTGGCTGCTCGGAATGTCCTCATTTCGGAGGATCACACGTGTAAGGTAGCAGACTTTGGATTTGCCAGGGATGTCATCACATCCAAGATCTACGAGCGTAAGAGCGAGGGAAAGTTGCCCATAAGGTATAATAAGTATAGTAAATAAATGGAAAATATTAATAAGTAACATGTTCCAGATGGATGGCTACAGAGTCACTATATGATAATCTATTCTCCGTTAAATCGGACATTTGGAGTTTTGGCATTCTAATGTGGGAGATAGTGACCTTAGGGTCGACGCCATATCCTGGCATATCCGCTGCTGATGTTATGCGCAAGGTAATTCAAATTGAAACTGAAACTCAAATTGAAAATTATATTAATCAATCTAATTTGCAGGTGAGAGACGGATATCGCCTAGAGAAGCCAGAGCATTGTCGCAGGGAGCTCTATAACATAATGTACTACTGCTGGTCCCAGGATCCCAATGAGCGTCCAACATTTGCGGAAATAATAAAGATGTTGGATAAACTACTGCACACCGAAATGGACTACATCGAACTGGAACGTTTCCCCGATCACAACTACTATAACATTGTCAATCTCAGTGGAGAAAAATTGTAAGGTTCAATCGAGTATCTATGGGCCTTTGCACTGCCACAAAGAGCTTTATCATTTAGACATTAAGTCAGGGGGGAATTGTATTGTACACATTGAACAAGTTTTATTTTCTGTATCCCAAAACAATATGAACAAGCACTTATTTATACATTAATTATTTATATTTTTAAACTGTTAAACAATAAATTATTATATACATGTACATATATAGAGTTGCGATGCATTGTTATCATATGTTTGGCTCTCAACAGAGAACTAACTATCGGGCAATTAGACATGCGCATAAGTGCCAAACTTTCCGAATTTGCAAACAAAAGGCACAGTACTATTTGAGAAGTGGAATTGACAATGAGGAATCACTTAGAAATCTTATGTCAATAGTTGCAAAAGGAATCCAACTGTTTGAGCTAAGAATAACGCAGTTGAATATACATTAGTAACACTTGTTGCTATTTTACAATTTAGTTCAAACAATTAAGAATGAATTGCTCATGTAATAGCTGGCACAGTTGAGTTAGTTATATTTTTCATAACTAATAATATAATAATATCTAAGTGAGCTAAGAGCTAAGTGGTTTATGGGGTACATCTACTATTGCAGTAGCCGTGTATCTATGCTATTTTTTAAAACAGTAGTTTGACGTGATTAGCTTGATTGAGTTGTTACTTGAAGAGCTTGCAGGTTGGCAAGATGCTGCCAAAGATCCTCATGAATCCCATTCGAATTTTATTGTCAAATTGCCTGTATATAAGCGTTAGTCTGAGTAGGATATTGAACTCGTGACCCAGCCAACTGTTAGGCACATAAAAACATTATTTTCAATTTTTGTTTGAGTGTTCAACTTGAATTTTCGGTAAGACAACATTTTTATTAAGTTCTTTTAAAAGGACTATTTTTTACGGTTTTTTTTTATCAAGGTTATGGTCATAGCTAGTCATAATTGCACTTTATCTAGCTCAAGGTCAGAGCAGCCATTGTTTGTTTACTTACACTTATTGTGTTTGTATTTATTATTAAATAAACAAATAAATAAATTCAAAGGATATAACATTTTTCTTCGAAATTTGAATTCAATTTTCAGAACCACATAATCTCTATTAGTATATTGAAAATAGAATGAAAAAAATCGTATTTTTTAAATGCTTTTCTAAAACTAAGGAAACAGATTTTGCATCCAAATATAATGGAACATTTTCCAATATTCTACATTTTTAATACAAAAAAAATTGAATTAAATTTTTCAATATTTAATTTGGATAAATAATTTGAATGGCTATGAATAAATAAATTGTTTGCACAATTTTTATTGCAGATAATAATTTTATTTGTGCTGGTTTATTTGCCAGTCTATATAAATTAAAGCAAAATTTTCTACCTGCGGCGGGTAGGTATAGATATAGATATTTATATATTCTATGATCTTTTTTATTTCATTTTGAAGAAAAGAACCTCTGGAGTATGATATAATATAGAATATTAAATTTATAGGTTTTTCTTTACTCAGTCTGCATGAGACACTCACTTTGTGTGTATTGCGATGGGACAACAAATATGGCTAAGAGTTTAGCTAAAAGGCGCCGGATAATTAAGTATTTGCTTGCCGCTTGTCGCGTTGCATCGCAAATCGCATTTCCATTATTTATATAGCATCAATAAAACGCACATTCGACCACAATTAGCGACACATTTGTCTGGCACAGAGATCGGCGCTGTTGATCCTTTTATGACTGGCGCTAGGATTTATATGCATAAACATCCTTCCACGTTTAAAAGGCCAACGATTAGCCGCTTACCTACCGGAGCGACCTACTTACATTCATGAAACGCGCACACGGCGCACGGATGTCGCTGGTCGACTGTCCGTCCGTCCGTCTGTCTATCTGTCCCACTGTCTGTCTGTCTTTCTGTCCGAGTGTCGTCTTGTCGGCCTGAGGCCACTGCAATTGCATTTTGATTCTCGCGCTCGTCGCGTTTAGCGACGACTGTCGACTCCGGGTCCGGGTCCGGCTACCTGTCTGCCACAAGTGCATCAACATCCAAATCCACATCAACATCGACAACGACATCAATGCGGCTAATGCAGTATTTTGGTGGCATTAAATTTAAGTGTTACTAAGAAAACACAAAGGCAGTTTCACTCGATTGCGATTGGCGGGGATTGCATCTGGTAGGCGCCAGTAGCCATTGTCTGAATGTGACATGGCTAAGTGTAACTTCCGTCCAGAAGGTATATAACAAGCGGTTAGTGGCTCGAGCAGCTCATTCCACTCTGCACAGCGTTAGCGTGAGGAACAAATCAGTAGACCTCTCTATACTTCAAGATGTTGTCCATCGTGCGTATCATTGTTATTTTGGTGCTGACAATTCAGCACCACTGCTTGGGATTTTACATCAGGAACACCAACTCCAATACGCTAAGGAAAACCAATGCAAAGGCGCCGACAGCTGCTCCCAATCTCGACTGGAGTGTGCTACAGCATACGCTGGGCTTGAGCGAAGAGAAAGTTGAACTACTCAAGTCGCAAAAGGATCAGCAGGGCACCAAGGAGCTTCTGAATCGTTTCATCAAGGAGAATCCCAACTACTTGAGCTCTGCCAAAACCAACAAGAACACAATCCAGCGACCAAGTCTGAAGTTTAAGCGCATTTTCAGTGCTTTGGTGAACAACATGAAAAACTCCAAGAATATGCTAAAGACATCCTTCAACTTCGAGCTGGCTGATAACAGCCGATCAGCATCGTTGAAGCCTTTGAAACGCTCCCGCCGCAAGATCGCTGTCAAGATGGTATCCGACATGTCGTCCGAGCAAGTCGATCATTTGCTCAACATGTTCTACCAGCAACACAACCTGCCACCCACCGACGACTATGACAATGATGTCAGTGAACAGCAGGATCAACAGGATGATGATGAAGTTGATGCTGATTTGCCTTGGCGTGCAATGGACACGGACACCGAGGCAGATTATGCCTACGATAATCTATACGATGACGAGGGCGATGCGCACCTGACTGCAAAATCACGCCAAAACTCCGAATATGGCTCGTTCCAGGATCTCATTCTGCAGGCAAAGCAAAACGAATGGGAGCGCGAAACTGAGGAAAATAAATTGCACAATTCCAGCAATGAGCATTTTATTTAAATGGATTGCCATGGGTAATTCTGAATTAAAGTAGTTGTTCATATGCTGGCATTGAATCAAAACCTAATTTTTTAAATATTTATTTTAGTTTTAATGTCACTTTAACCTATTTATAAGCTTTAATTATAAAATAAAAAAAACGTTAATTTAAAAACATAGTTTTCATATAAACTAATCCTGGAAGCAAACCTTTGCAGCGCCACAAAGCAGCAGGGTTCGTGTACTTGATTATACACACCAGCGACACCTATGGGCTAGCACTTAAAGTGGGCTGCTGTTTCACTGTCTCACTGTTAACACTTGAACATTAAAAAGTACGCAAAAACTGAATAAACAAATGGCCAATCAATGGGACAGAGAAAACGCCAAGACATATGTTGTAAATAATATTCAAGCAACAAATGATAACATGATATGTACAAAGTAACAACGTTTATTGAAAAACTATTGTTCAATTAAACTAATCCTGGGCACAACCCTTAGCCATGTCACGAATGAGTGCTACAGGGTTTGTGTACTCGATTATGGAAACCAGCGACATCTATGGGCTAGCAGATAAAAACTGAACTGCGCCTAACCGTAGCTCATTCGTACTATTGTATGTGAGAAATGCAAGTGTCCAGAAGCTGAGTGCTTTGAAATAAAATAAACTGAAATAAATAAAGCTGCTTATCGATAAATTTTAATACTAAAGTAAAATCAATTTTTGAATTAGCGTATGTTCAGTTCTTCACAAATATGGCAGAGAGAATAAAACAAATATGCTTATTTTATATGTGTATTATCCGTACTGAGCTTTAATAGTCAAATTCATATATAAATAACGTGTGAATCAAACAAACAAACTATTCTGTTTTCAACTGCAACAAACCTGTTGTTCCCATAGTATCCAGTTAGTGAAGTTGTCATAGCAACTGCAAAATTTATTGCGAATATAAAACACAAAAAGGAAACTAACCAGCCTAAACATGCCTAGAGTACTATTCCAGAAGTATAAGAAATTTATCAGCAACATTGACCCATCCAAACATGCCGCTAAGCTCAAGGAAATAGCCGAGCAGAGGCAACTCGATGCAGAGGAGTTATATTACTGGGCTGAATATGAGGAAGAGGTAGAGGAAGAGCAGACTGAGATGGAAAATGTGGAAAGCGAATTTAGCTTATCCGAGGGGGATCCAGCTCTAGGTATTGGAAAAATAGACCTTTCCTTTCCCGAGACAACTGAGCAGTATCAGGACAGTCCCGAATGTTATCCCCCCTCATACTACACTCTGTCGCCAAAGGAGCGGCTCCTACTACTCTACGCCGAGAATTTCCGCAGACAGTTTGTCCTCAATTATCCCAAGAGGCGTCCCTTGGTCTTGGCCCCGCCCAATGAATGCAATGTGCAGGTGAATTAAGTGAAACCCCTAATGGAATGAAATAATATCATAGAACCTTATTTATAGAAACTCGTCTGTACAACAATACGACAGACGGGATTTGTTTATCCCGAGCTCATATCGAGTGTCGAGAACATTGCCAGATTTGTGGCGGACTTCGTCAAGTATGAACCGATGGAGGATCCAATAAATTTGGTAAGTCTATTTCTAATCATATAATTGACAGATTCTACTTTGGCCGTATAATAAATTTAAAGCAAATATACAAATCTCACTTGAATATATACATATTCATGTTCCCATTTACGAAATCGATCATTCGATTTAATTTTTGAAAAAATGGGGTTCCAAATTTCAATTCATCGTTTTCGATTAGCTTCAGATTTGCTCCATTTCGAAATAGATTAGTTTCGTGTATAAGTACAATAAACATTTTCATTTCTTGAAAACGATACATAGAATTTAGGAAGCCCATTTTTTTCCAAAAGTAAATCGAATGATCGAATTCGTAAATGGGAACAGGCCTGATTATGCATTTACAAAGGAATTACCCTAATAAAACGGAGTTTGCAAATTTCAAACATAGTTGCCTCTTTGCTAATTTATCAATTAATGGATAAATTTTAAAATGACGGTCAGAGGGACTTAGATTATATATAATTTTAGTTAATGTCATCAGGTATACCCCTGATATTGCTCTTGCAGTAATCGATTAATATTGATATTGATATTTTATCCACACTAATTTTAAATGGCGTTATTCAACACTTGTGTCCCTTATAAATAATTTTGAGCGCCGTCGAAGAGGTTAAGAATTTTAACCTAACTAGAATGAACTAGGGTGATTAGCAACAATGATGCAATTATTCGTGTATCATAAATATGATATACATACATATATCAATAAAAAACTAACCTAAGTAGAAGAGCGTAAGAAAAGGTAAATAATCAGGCCTGTTCCCATTTAAGAATTCGATCAATCGATTTACTTTTTGAAAAAAATAGCCTTCCTAAATTCGATGTATCGTTTTCAAGAAATGAAAACGTTTATTGGTCTTAAACACGAAGCTAATCTATTTCGAAAAGGACCAAATATGAAGCTAATCGAAAACGTTGAATTGAAATTTGAAACCCCATTTTTTTCAAAAAGTAAATCGATTGATCGAATTCGTAAATGGGAACAGGCCTGATTAGCACTATAAAAGAGGATTCAATTGTAAATGTTATTGTCTAAAGTTTTTTTTTTCTATTTAACAGCCGTGTATAATAGTCGGTTACTATAACTAACTAATAAGTGATTTCTTAATGTTGCATTATAATTCACTGATCAAATTGTAAGTGATCAAGTGGTTTGCTCTCTCCAAAACCGTATTACACAAAATTACATTTGATACACAAAAACGAACTAAAATCGATTGAAATCAAATGTCATCTAGTGCTAGTAATGACACTAAGAAAAATGAGAAACGAATTGCTTAAGTTCGCAATAGCAACTACTTTTTACCAGGGCTTAGCGCGATCTTCAAGATCTTCATACGCAATGCTTGTATATTATTTTTGTGTCTTTACTCGCGTCTCTGCTGTTGCCCAATGTACGAGTATGTATGTTGTCGGGGTCTAGCGAACTCTTAACGCTTCAGCGAGTATTGCTTGTGCTCCTGGGTCTCCCCGCTTATCCAAAAATAACGGAAAGAGCTATGGGAGCAGGAAGAACAAGAGCCTTATAAAATCATTTATTTTCTATCGAAATCGCTTATCGTTTTCAAAAAATAACTTCTTTGTTAAGATAAAGTTTAAAATTTTATTACTCCACCTTAATTTGTATTTATATGGAGTAACTAACACGAAAGACATCCAAGTAATAAAGTAAATATTTACTATTATATACTTAAACACTGCTTCCCGACGGATTCACTGCAAGTGGTCATATCACTTGCATCCACAGGTTTCCAAAGTTTAGGGATTGAAGATGTATTTGATATACATATATCTATATATACATATCTACATATATGCTCAGTATAAGGAAGCAACAACTTTACACACAAGAAGCAACTAATTTACTCCAAAGCTTCAGGAAAAAAAAAACATACTAAACATTCTGATAACTATAAATTTGGGAAAAATAGGGTTGAAAATATTCAACTTGTGTATAGTAGGTTTATGCCGAGTTTCCATGACAAATTCTCCTTTCAAGTAGAGAGTTTTTCGGATAATAAAATTTGGATGCAACATACTCACGAGTTTTCCTTATGATTAATTCCATAATTTCAATACAAATACACGAATCGTTTCATAAAAATTGTCTAATGTCAAATGTTTTATTAAACACGCTTTCAAAATTAATGAATACGTCTACACTTATAAATTCATAAATCCATTGCATTTAGTTACATAGTATTATATTTTTGTTTTTCGGAATTTAGTCGGATAAAATTCTTAAGAGTAAATGGTTTAGTTTTAGTGGTTGGTATTCATATTCATGAGTATTTGAATGAATAAAAAGAGTCTAATATCAAATCCATTCATCTTATTGGCGACTTAGATGTAGTTAAAACAAAATACTTGAAGCGTTAACAATTTCTCTAATTCGCATAAAAACCTGGAATGCCTGTTACTCGATAAACATGGAAATCAAGAGAGTAATAATACATACATAATAATAATAAGAATGACGAAAACTATACTCAAGTATTTACAAACATTACAAAATATGCGGTACTTAATTTAGACTTGAATTTACACACAGAAGAGTCACAGAAGTGAATGGAATGCAAATCTCAATATCGGGTTATTACAATTAAACATACATAGGTATATATACTATATACTATATATGTGATGATATATTTAGTTGGAAGAAATAAGTTATGCTTAGTCATTCTGTACATTCTCATCGCTGGCACTCGAACTCGAACTCGAACTAGGTTCATCGGACTGTTGGTACTCGCCCGTTATTTGGCAGTCATCAAGGTCATCATCGAGGTCACATTGTACAAATTCGTAGGGAGGGAAGATCAGTGAGCTGAGCAGCGTGGCGGACGATTGGTATACCGCAGGCGAGAACGGTTGGCACCTCGTGGACAGTGAGAACGTCGGCTCGAAGCTGAGCTGATCCACTCTCGACTGTAGCCTATTCCAGCTCCAATTCTCAATTTCGATCAGCATCTTCTTCCTCTTCTGCTCCAACTCATTCGCATCGCTGTCCCTCGTGGCTGGCTCCGGTAGTGCCAACTTGGGTTTTTCCTATTTCCGACGACGGGTTTTATTCCGACTTGAATCCTCGGGTGAATTGTCGTCGGTCTCCTCTGCCTCAGCGGCGGTCTTGGCCATCGCATCACTGCTCGACTTGATGGCCGCAATGAGGAATCTCAGCTGCATCAACTGCACGGATGTCACGCGCGGATTGCTGCAGTTTTCCAGCCACTGCAGAAACTTCTCGCCGTGTCTTATGGCCACCACTTCCTCTATGTCCCCGCTCTCGTAGTTCAAGCACTTGGCGCGCTCCTCCTCGTCCGTCTTGTTCGAGTTGTTGTTATTGTTGTTGTTGTTGGCACTCACATCATTGTTGTTGTGATGGTGTGTATCACTAGTGAAGCTGGTCTCGGACTCACAGCCGGCATCAGTGGCGTTCTGGGCATCTCTGACATCCGAGCCAATCCCACTGATTTTGTAGATGATGTTGTTCAGCACACTTTTACTCTCCTCGGCCACAGCAGCTGCCGAGGCGGAGACGGTCGCATCTCTGTCCTCTGACTGGGTACGCTCTGCCTCAGGCTCAGGACTCTGATCACGACTGTAGCTGCCTTGGGCGTTGGGAGACTCGAGCGTGGGACTTGGCGTGGAACTGGCAGTCTTCACAGACTTGGCAGAGAGATCTTCTGGCTTTCCGGCTGTTTCCACGTCGGGCTCCACCTCTGGATCTGTCGTCAGGTCATTGGCGTCATTGGGGTTGGCTTCGTTGGACGACAGACTGCGCACCGATGGTGTACCCGACTCTTTGGTCAACTGTGAATAGAGAATGTTATCGAAAGGCGGTTTAGCTATGTGATCTTCCATGCTGGCCGCCTCGGCTGTGGCAGATGCAGCCTGATGTTGCAAGGAGTTGGCCTGCAGCGCAGCCAGTGTTGCCGCATTGGGATTCAACGAGTGCAGACTGGCGCCGAATGCCTTGCACCAGTTGTACCACGCTGTGTTCTTATCGTCCAAACTTCCAGACGGCGTGGAGGATGGTGTCAGCGGTGCCGAGGGTACGGGTGGCGCGTTGGCGAATTGATTGATCTGCTGTGGGGTGGAGGAACGTATTGGTGGACTTGTCACGCCCAATGCCACAGGCGGCGGGTATAGGCTGTTCAGGCCCAGCATCGCCTGCTGCGACTTGAGCCAGTAGAGCAGAGGATCATCTGGCAACCCAGACAAGGGCGGCACACAACCCACGAATGAAGGCGCCAACGAGGGGCTTGGACTCTTCATGTTATTACCCTTTGTGTCGCAGTCACCAGCGTTGCCTGCGGGCTTCTGTTTGGCCCAGTTCTTGACAGACAACGCCGGAGCTCTGTCCCGATCCCGATCACGTTCTCCGCTATCACTTCGAGGACTTTGTATCTGGGATGGGCCTGGAGCTGTGGCCTTGGTATTGCGCAATGTGTTGGCTGTGTTGGCAAAACTGTTCAGGCCGGACATGGCAGCCAGGCCAGGATTAAGCTGAGCCAATAGATTCAGATTGGAGGTCAGCTCATTGAAACTTATGGCTAGCGGGGACTGTGATATACCGGAGAGGCCGGAAAGATTGGTGAGACTCGACAGGGGACTGATGGCATTTAGCGATGGATCAGCCGGACCTGGTCGGGATATGTCTGCGCCAAAGACCTTATTCTTAACGGCGCCATTAAAGCCCACGTAATCAACTGGCAACCCATTGTAGTTGAGATCGGATAAACCCTTATTTGTACTATAGTCCAGGCCATTGAGTGGTGATCGCTTGAAGGCCAGCTCGTCGAAGTTGATCTTATTGGAGAAGTTCAGTGGCATGGCACTGTCCATGCGCTGTCGCTTCTCCGGTGGCCCCAGCAGACCCGTGGCCCCCTCGAGCTTGTCCACCAGCGCATCGGCGCACAGTTTGTCGGCCGCCGATTGGCGGGACATGAAGCGGAGCTTATCCTCGTTCTTGCACCAGCCACGCAGCGTCGACTCGGGCACCCCGATGTCCCTGGCCACCGATGCCTTCGACTCGCCATCGTGGATGCGCTGTATGGCATGGATCTTGTCCCGGGGTGTCAGGCTACGCAACGGACGCTTGCCCTTGGTGCCCATGCGGATATTCATATGGGAGTAGCTGGAAATATCCAACTTCAAGCCGTTATCAAACAGTTTGGCTGCTGCGAATGAAACGAACAAAAGCAAAGGAGAAGGGTGAGAGGAAGTCGCAGAAGAAGAAGAAGAAAATATTTAAATTAATTACAACGGCTGTGACACAGTTAAGATGCAAACGCATCCACCAACGCATATAATAAGTGCAGCGCACACACACACACACACACACACACACGCACGCACGTGTCTCTCTGTACATATGTGGTGCATGTGTATGTGCTGCCGAAATAATGCGTTTTCATTCGCCAGCAGCAACTACATGGCATGTACATAGCCAGAACGAATGCTCAATGCGCGCGCCATGTATGCGCCATGTACTTGCTGCCAACTGGGGTTGTTGGGGCAGCGCAGAGGCGAGCCGCCTGTTCGCACGAAGCTCCAATAAAATCGCGTAGCGCTTTAAAATTTTACGGACAGCTCGCGAGGTAGATGTAAATAAACCGCACACGCACACACATACACACACGCATACACACCAATACAGCGCGATGAAGGAAACAAGGTTGTATCTATACGGCGAAATGAGTTGTGGCACGCCCCCATGCCACTAACAAGTGGATGCACGACGGTGACGACGACAACGACGAGGTCGCAGGAATGCCAAAAATGAAAAGGCCTGGACACACACACACACAAACGTACATACATACACACAAGCAGTGAGCGCGCGCACACACACACATAGAGACAATGGAATATGCTAATTGGTGCGTTGTGTTCGCGCCTGCTCCAAATTGCAGCACACAGACAAAGAGCCGCGAGAATCTACGAATAAGCAACAAGAACAAACCATTCGCCAACGTCACCAGCAACAGTCGGCGGCCTGCACGAGTCTGAGCCGAACGCGCCAGGCGCACGATTTATAACTTGTTTACCTGCCTTCGTGTACGGGGACGGTGGACGGGGGTGGTGGTGGGGGGTGGACGAGAACGACAACGGCAAAGAGGCAACGACAAACGACACGTTCACATCAAACTTGTCGTGAGAAGAGTTCTCGCTGAGCAACAACAACAACTGTAACAACAACAACAACTGTAACAACAACTACAACAACAACAGAAACCAACCCCAACCACTGACCCCATGCTCAATCAGTTGTAGCCTGTTGCTGTTGCGTGTTACTTTTCCTCTGTCCAGCCGCAGCAGCAGCAATAGCAGCAGGTGCATTTAAAACTTTTGCAAGCTCAGCATGTGAGTGTGTGTGTGTGTGTGTGTGTGAGTGTGTGAGTCTGGAGTATGAGTTCAAGCTTGGTTTGAAGCCATTGCCTGCGCTGCTCAGCGTCGCATTTCAAGCCTTAAGTGGTTAGGCTCGAGATGATGGCTGGCTGTTGCTGCCGTTGCTGCCGTTGCTGCTGCTGCCGCTGCCAGTGTCGTAGCTGTTGTCGTTGTCGTTGTCTTAGGAGTAAAGCGAATGACAACATGCTCCGCCTCCGTCTCAGTTAGCAAGTGCGAGACATGCAAAGGAACCTACTAGTTGTTGCTGTTTCAGTTTTAAAGGAGCGGCACAGGCGATTTTAAAATGAAAAACACGTTTTGCGCATGACTGACACATGATTTCTTTCTTTTGAGTATTTACACACACACTCACTCACACACAACTATTGCAAAGTTTGCATACACACACCTACATACACATATACACTAATCAAAAGTAGCAGCCACAAGGCGGCACTCGCCTTGTGTGTGTGTGAGTGTGAGTGTGTGAGAGCTTTGCAGAGAGCAGGCAACCAAAGAGAGAGCGCTTCCTTAAGAGCGCGCCAAGGGGCCCAAGAGTAAGCACTATTTGTGCTGTAGGTGTTGCTAGTCTTAGCAGAAGGCATATGCAAATACCTGTGTCTGTGTGTGTGTGTGTCATGGTGGGAATTTATTCAAATTGATATCACGTTTAGCTTATATCTTGAGCATTGCATATACTACCATAGTTATCGGCCAAATTATTTGAACTATTGAACTACTAATAATATCTGCGATTTACTTATTAAAAGTCTCTATTTATAGTAAATGGGTCTTGACCATCTTAGTGGACTCTGTTCTTTAATAGAATACAAAAGAGTATATTAGGCTTGTGTAGCTGAGACATCCGGAAGGAGGCATTGTAGACCCCACCAAGTTTCTGTATTAGTGATCTAGACGTCGAGGTGAGTTGCAATAGCCCCTTCTGGATGTACGTCTGTCTATCTGTCGTCTCTTCATCTGTCAGTCCGTATGAACACCTAGATCTCGCAAACCATAAGAGCTAGAGCCACTATATTTGACAATTCAATTCTCCTATAGTCCAAGTAGGTCAAGTTTATTTTAAATTTTTAATACCTACCCCCCTCCACCCAACGCTTGCCGTGAAAAGTCTCAGATAAAAACTTGCGCCTCAACCTACAGGAAGCCTATGACATCCTACATCTATGCTGTGAATTGCCCAATAAGATATTCGATAATTAATTTGTTATACTAGTCATGGGGGAGAAACTTGTGGATAGATTGTGTTGCAAAAGTCAAATAAGGATAAGTTAAATAAGTCGAAAGATCGTTTTGTAATTAGTCATTTGTCATCAATCTAAAAAAATATGAAGTCAATACTTGTCAAATTTGGTTTCTGCGCTGCTAATAAGAATTGGTTCTGCTAAAGATTAGTTTGGAAATAAGTTTGAAATAATACCATTCTTTTTACACAATTTCCATAAATTATTTTTAAAGACATCAAGCTGTTTATTTCAGTATTTGGAAGAAGAACGAGATATTCGACTTGTTAGTTTTACAATTTGCGAATGAAAGCATGAGCTAATAGTTTCAAGTACGAAATACTACCAGCCTCAAAGTACAATATTCGTATAGCGCATAAACACTGCGATAACCTTGATGCTCGCGCCCAAAGCTGCCAGTAATCCACTGTGTGCCAATACTTTTACACATGACTGTCAGTTGCAGTAGGTCGCATAACACCCTAGGTCGAATGCGAGTATGGTATATAGTATGTACGTGTTTGTGGGTGAAACACGTGATAAGTATGTATAGCATTGATTTAATATTTATAATCTATCAATTAACTCATTACTATTTACCTGGGGCCCATAAAACTGAGCAAGACCGGCATTAGGAAGACTCATTGATTAAATTCGCATTAAATGCTTATTATTGTTTGATGGCAGCACTGTTAATGTGGGAGTTTTGTCTGGGGGAGGGGGTGGATGGAAGTTCACGTTGGTGTCCTTAACCTTCAATTGAACTAGAATCACATTACACACACTCACACACACACACATACACATGACTGTGTGCATAAGTTGAAGCATTTAGGTACATACTTATGTACTCTTCGTGAGTGTGTGTGTGAGTGTGTGTGTGTGGCACAATGGCAGACATGGAAGCTCATAACCAATGGAGTGGCAAATAACTGTGTCGGCTGTATAGCTACCCACATGCCGCATGCCCCATGCCACATGCCACATGCCACCAAGGCACACATATCGAATAAAACTTTTACAACTGTATAAAAATTGCAAGGTCTTTTACCATTCAACAGCCATGGAAGAAGCTAAAGCAAAAGAATTTCTACTTTCTCTTTCAAACAGTGTCCATGGTGTCCATAGTGTCCATGATGCCCGAGTCCATGCCCGGCGTACCATTAAACTTTTCACGAACCGAACTGGGACAGAATGAGAATAAAAAAATCTAGTAACAACAGAAAAAGATGAAAGAAATATATGTTTGTATAAAAGAATTACACCAAGTTTGTCTATGTGTGTGTGTGTGTGAGTGTGAGTGTGGGCCAGAGTTCGTCTGTGAATGTGTCTGCTGTTGCCACATACATATGCATGGGTGTGTGAGTGTGTGTGTATGTAGACATAAACACTAGACTTCCTTACATACCCTTTGTGTGTGTGTGTGCGTGTGTGTGTTGTCTGTACATATGTAATAGCCGGCCGGCCGCCTATACGTATACTTAATGTGTGTGTAAGTGTGTGCGTTAAAGCTTGTGATTTTCCTATATACAATTATAATTTTATTGTATTTACTATTTTTATCGTCGCTTTGGCCTCGTATCGAACTCACTCAGACACAGACTCAGACTGGGAATGCAGGAGGCGGGGAGGCGGGGAGCCAGCAGCAGGAGCAGGACATAGCACAGTCTGGTAAATACAGGTCAACGACAGAAACTACTTGTAGTGCACTAATATCTACAAATCTATGTATATGGATGGGTGTGTGTTTGTGGCGTGTGTGTGTGTGTGTGTGTCTCTGTATGGGGAGAACAATTCCCATATAGGATATGTACGCTTTTTTTCATGCTTGCGGTCTATTTCTGTTTGGGTTAATGCAAACACAAATAAAATGACTATACGAGTCAAACAAAAATAAAAAAGTGCTTTCTTTTATTTTTGTCTGTTCCCATTTGCGTTAACGTGTTAATGTGTGTTTGCCGGATGAGCCAGCAGTGCACCTGTTGAAAGAGCCAAAGCCGTACACAGTGTATGTGATTTGGCATTTAAATAAGAGTCGTTTAGATAGGATAGAATTGAACTTGACTTCAATCAAAACTAAAATGAAAATATAATATAAACCTGCCTTTGCAATACTTTGTGTTTTACACATGTTGATACTATCGATTGAGTTTGTAAACATCTATAATCCTAAATCTCAACTGTTGATTATTCGTTCATCTATCTCTCAAAGTCAACAAGTGTTGCATACATTTTGAGTTATTCGAAAAAACATTTCTCTCGATACCATATTATTGCTTGCAAAAGTATCTAAAATTAAAACAAATATAGTTTCAAACCTGAGACTATGCCCACTCTAAGATAGGGTATACTTATTCGTTCATCTGTCTTCCGCAGGCAACAAGTGTTGCATACTTTTTGGGATATCCGAGAAACCATTTTTATCGATACCATTTATAGCTCTCAAGTACTTGACATATATTTTTACTATAACTAACGTAGGAGCCCATTAATGTGCGTGTAATGGAATTGCTACATATTAACTATGGTAGGAGTAGATAATACCCCTCTAAGGTCATTTCGCATACGCCACGTGGTACGACATGTGGTGCGCTTGTCATGTCTAGATGTACAACTATGTGCAAACACGTGGGAAAATTGAATGCAGAAACGTATGTCTCACTAGAGACTTTCAATAATAAATAATTGTCAACCCACTATTTTAATTAGCTAAGTTTCTATTCGAAATGACTTACGAAAGTAATTTAAGCTGTCTATTAGGAGTATAAGGAGTATTATTTGACAACGTATTGTACGACTATAGGTGACTGCAAATATCCGCATAACCAGAAATATATTTTCAAAGGAAGTTTAAAGTACTAAAAGTATTGTAGCAATTTTATCAGAGTTCTAGAGAAATTGTCAACTATTTCTACCTACAATCATACATTTGCAGATTAGTTGAAGTAGCTTTATTTACTATGTACTTTTACGTACCTTTGTGTAGTTGGCTAATATGATATTAGTTTTGTTGTTGTTATTAGTATCTATATATATTACATTAACAAACAAAAAATAATACTAATAAAAAAATGCATTTATATATTATAATACAGTCATTTCATATTACCTTTTCTTAATTTATTTAACAATAAACTCTTTCACCATCATTGTTGTTTTGGTGAAAGGATTTTTATTTAATATGCCGACGCAAAGTTAGTCGTTAGTAGTTAGGTTTTAATTCCACATTGCTATCAATTAATAAATAAATATTTAATATTAATAAATATAATAACAATTAATAATAATAAATAATAATAATAAAAAATAATAAATAATAATTAATTAAAATAAAAAACAATTCATAAACTATTGTGCATAAATTCTAATTTTATTTTTTTTAATTAATACAAGACTAATTTATGTGCAAATACATGTAAATGATCATAATCCGATTTATATAATAAATAGTTTCCAAAAAAATTATTAACAGATCAGATTAATATCCTCCTATATCAACTTTTCTATTTAGGTGTTGATATTTATTGAACATGCATTTTGAAAACAAAACCATCTTTTGACGGCTTTTCCATTTGCGAGAAAATTACCTGAATTTTCCGTGCATTAGACATAGATGAAGACAGTGTGCAATGGTTTGGTTTGTTGCCGATTTCAGAGTTAATGTAGATAATATTTCAAAATCAAATGCGCAAAATCTTTGGCATTATTAAAATAAACATGTGATTTAGAACAATTTCAAATTCGAAATTTTAATTTGAAAAATAGAAAATTGTATGGAAGAAAATTTAAATGAATTCGCCGACCAACTCTATACTAACTACAGTTATAAAGGAAAGGAGATCAGCTACAATCAACAGCAATGGACTCCGAAAGATCTTTTATAATACCTGTATTCAAATTTGAACCCAATTAGACATACATACATACTGAGATACTATATTACCACTAAGCAAGAAATAGATAGAGAGTTCAAACAGCGAAAAAACTACTATCAGATGAACGGCTGAGCGTGGAACCCCAGCCCAGCCGAACGAAATATGCTAGCGCCCCAGAAGGCGTTCGGCTTTTCGAATTCGATTCATTCGTTCGAAAGCAAGCGCAACAAGAAATCACATTTCAGTCGCAGATCGACCGCGGAACGATGAGCACGGGTGCGCTTCTTCGCGCTGTGCTCTCGTTTCTGTGTATGTGTGTATCATGTGTACGGACTCATATGCTTATGTATGCAGCTATGATGCCGACTTTCATGTTTGCCATTTCAGACTTGTGAGTCTCAGCGCAGAAATTTGTTCTTTCGGCTTTGCCTGCGACTGAATTTGTATATGTATGTTGTTGTTGTTGTCGGCATTGCAAAACCGGTTTTGTCGAATTTTGTTGTTTTTCGCCGTTGCTCGCGGCGTTGCCTGCATGCGGTCGATTGT
>JAWNNL010001356.1:0-10218 GCA_035045005.1 Liodrosophila aerea
TGTTATCGACGCACGAGGCAAAGCAAATTACAGGGTCTCCTACTGACGGTTGCATCCGACTGTAGCATTTAGGGCTTTTTATTTCTATAATTTTATTGTACTGCATGCATTTTTAACTTACTGTAGTTTATTGTCCAAATGTATAACGAGAACTTGCCGTCTCCCATGGTATGTCAATAGTATAAGTGATACGTTAGTAACGTGTGTTGAGTAAAACTCTTTCGGACAGAGAGGGATACGTAGGTGATGTAGCAATTTATGTTCGCATGAGGCTAAGTGCAAAATATTTATGGGGACATCTAAACAACAGTAGAATACCTATGTGTGCAAGTATATAATCAATCAAATATAACTAAAGTTCTCATCGGCTGCATACGTATAAAGACCCCAACAAAATATTGACTTTAATTAATATGTTATCAATTTAATTTCTGACCTATTAACATATATATTATATATACTATTAACCGGTGATCTTATATGCTAGGAATAACAAAGTTTCTGATAATTTCACTTCTCTGGGATTTCACCTTGCAAATATTAATATTCAATAATATTCTGCTCTGTTACCATGTTTTAGTTTTATCCAAACACGACTTTATTTACATTTCATATAATTCATAGAACATCAACAACAATCGGTTAAATATAGAGCCATACCTTAATTATATATCTAATAACGACTGTGATACCTTTTTTAATTTTGTGTATGATAGTTAATGCGAAGTTTTGTTTTCAATGTCAAAAAACTCGGAAAGCTACAGTCGGATTCAACCGACAGTAGAAGACCCTGTACTTTGATTTACCCTGGGCGTCGATAATAGCAGTTGCATATAAGTATATAGTCACATACACATACATATAAACATATGTGTGTATACATACACACATACACTTATACATACAAATATACACGCAAATGATAACAATAACCAATACTCATACAGAAATTCATACTCACAATCAAAAATCACGTAAACGCCCTAGTGGTCGCATACGCTGCGGCTGCCCCCCTCCCCAAGCCAAATGCCTAGTACTGAAAATTGTTTGTTCAATATCTCCGGTGTTTATTATCCGATTGGGCTGCAACTCGCACAAAACATGAAAAGCATCTAAGGCTTTAATCCTGCAAAATGAATCCAGCGACTCTAAAACTGTATATACTAAGGACATTTTTGCAAATTTGAGGGGGAGGGGGATGACTTTTCAAACATTTGAAATAAACTTGACCTGCCTATGTAATACACGAACCTAACAAAAAAAAAAATTAAGTCTCTAGCTCTTATAGTTTCCGAGATCTAGGTGTTCATACAGACAGACGGACAGACAGACAGACAGACAGACAGACAGACAGACAGACGGACAGACAGACAGGGCTATATCGACTCAGCTCGTCGTCCTGATCAAGAATATATATACTTTATGGGGTCTGCCACGCCTCCTTCTGCCTGTTAACACAAATGTCATTTGCACAAACTTAATAGACCCTTTTGTACTTTTTTAAATTACAGGGTCTAAAAAGCCCGAAAAACTACGGTCGAACGTAACCTGTAAGAGACCCTGTACTTCAATTTGCCTTGGGCGTCGATAGCAGTAGCATCATATACATACACACATATACATTCACACATACACTTATACTTACAAATATACGCACAAATACAAACAATAACCAATACTCACACATGCAGACATGCCCGCAATCAAAAATCACGCATACGCCCTAGCGGCCGCGTACACTGTGGCTTCCCCTTACCCCTGCCCAATGCGTAGTATACATAATTAATTATCACATATCTCCTGTGTTTATAATCCGATCAGGCTGCAAATCACACCTTACATTCAATGTATTCTCGGCGTTGACCATACGAGAGTATGTTCAAGTGGTCCAGCGATACCAAGCACGGGCATGTTACGCGCGAACCCAAGCCATGCGTGGCCCACCACCCGCCCAACCGACCGAGAGGCGCGCCGCATAACGAGCGGGAGACGGTAGGTCGCGAAAACAAACTACTGACATGCAGAGGTTATAGGCTAGAAAGATGTTGAAGAAATGCCACTTTCATTAACGGAATGGAGTTAGCACTAGAGATTATAGAAAAGTGTGTATTATAAAGGCTACAGAGAATTCTAAAGGGGTTATGAAGAGAGTAATTAGTAAGGCAACGAGGAAGAGATAACGATAGGAAATTTCTAGTATTCCTAACCGGAATCGAAAAACTAATGTAACTGGTTAGTTCAGGGGTGTCAACTTCGCCCCTGATTATTTTGTGTAGGAATACTATACTAAGCATAATTCTACGGCTAGAAAGTGATGGTAGGTTAAATAAGGAGAAGTCTACTAAGATATGGGGGGAGGTGAGAGTTAATATCTCAATTAAAACTACGTAAAGCAAAGAGAAGAAATTGTTTTTGCACTGACTCGATCCTATCCTTGTGAATCTTGTATCTTAAGCAAAGAAGGAAGACTGAATAAAGAATGAGTATAAAACTGTACCCGCTGGGAATATTTTTGTGCATTTGATAGGGAGGGGGATGAGATATTGAAAATCAGACATAAACTTGACCTAGCTATGCAATTCACAAACAAACAAAAAAGAAGAAAATAACGTCGCTAGTTCTTATAGATTGCGAAATCTAGGTGTTCATACGCAGACAGACAGAGAGACAGACAAAATTAACTGTTAAGAGCTCACAAAGATTCGTGTGGCTGGTGAAATGAAGTTTCTGGACCCAAAGCTCGTTCTGAAGCTTTATCCATCTGTCCATTTTATGGTTGGGTCACGACGCCATTGAACATTGGGTGGAAGATCCTATTTATATTATTTATTATTATTACAGTTCCATGTTATTATTTTCATGCCCCCATATCATCCTACTCTCTTAATCTCATATTCTTAATTTCTCATATTCTCGGTTTCACATATTATCACATAAATTTCCCATAATCCCATATTCTCATATTCCCATATTCTCATTTTATTATTTTCTTATTTTTCAAGTGGCAATTCGCCACGCTGTATCCCTTGATCTCTCCCATTTACATGTAAATTTTCGGATAAGTTATCATCTCTCAAAAACTTAATTAGCTATATAAACCATCGCATCATTCTTTAATTCAGTCAGTCAGGGAAAAAACTTTATGTATATATGTATATACATTTATAAATTTTTGTTCAATCATTTAGTGGTTTTCGTTCAGAATAATTCTCTATACCAAATCTATTCAAGCAAAATTTAGACCCTATAAAGGCAAATAGGCATTTAATTGTGTATTATTGGTAGAAAGTTTGTGTTTTTAAACAAGTCAAAACCTTTTAAATAATTTAAGGCTAAATTCAAACTCTGCGGTAGAATCAATTGACCAGCTTTAGACTGCACATTTTATTGAAAATTTCTTTATTTAAAGCTTGGTACGGACAAAGTCGGAATTCATTTGCTAAATTTCATTAGTGAAAATTCGACTAATTTCGCTTCAGTGTTTTTTATATGAATAACATTCAAAGTATTTTGAGTGTGTGGAGGTTTATTAATTATCTAATGCTCATATGCACGAAGAATTGTATTTCATTATAATTATTTTGTTACATGCAACGTAAAAGAACATCATTGTAGTCGAGTGATGCTGCTACTTCATTTTCGATGGAAAGTATAGCTAAATTTGACAGCCTGTCTTGGTTCATAGTTGTGCGGAGATAAGATTTTATCAATGTTAGTTTACTAAATGATCGCTCACATGAAGCCACAGACAATGGTAGAGTCAGCAAAATTTTCAACGCCGTCAAAAGTGTTTTGTACGCCTCTAATCCCAACGATGAAATATATAATAATATTCCTTTTGGAGTGAGATCAAAGTTTCTCCCTTTTTATCGGCTCTTTTCAGCAGAAAAATAACATCTTTGATATCGTCAAACAATTCCTTCCCGTTCAAATCATTGGAATAAATTTTGGCTAATAATTCCATTCTATCGTTGACTCCTAATAGTTTTCTATCCAAAATTTCTTTATGGTCATCAAGATATTCTTTGAAGTCGAAGAAAAATCCGAAGCGCTCATTCAGCACTCTCAAGCTAGCAAAGCGAGTGGAAACTTCAATGTTTTCCTTGCCTATAATTTATAGAAGAAGAAAATGATTTTCTGCAAATAATACCCTAATAAAATACCTTAAAAAAATTCTACCTCGATTGAAAGGCGATGTTAGAGAGTTAGAGTTGTTTTGCCTTTCACTGCGGATTTGCCCTACGCCACTTCCATTTACGAAATGCGATGTTAAATGTCAACAAACGCGCCAATAACCTTCCACGAATACAACTCGCAATCTCTCTAAGGAAGTTTTTGTTATGACGTTTCAAGCGCCGTCTTCCCATATGATCACACATATCCAAAAACACGCACTTGTATTATATAGGTAGTGTTTACATGCGTATAGCGACGCGGGAAAATATGAATTTTCGAAACATACAGTGTTGGTCTCGAGCACGATTTTGCGCCCCTTAGATTTGGCGCCCGGGGCGCTTGCCCCTTTCGCCCCCCCCCCCCCCCCCAGATCCGCAACTGTTTCGCTTCGTCATCATTTAAAAATTTAGGAAAAGCTATATACATACATATATAGAAAAAATAACATTAGTAAAAAGTAGGGAAAGCTACAGTCGGACGCAAAGCTACAGTCGGACGCAACCGACAGTAGGAGACCCTGTACTTTGGTTTGCCCTGGGCGTCGGTAACAGCAGCAGCATATATGAACATACTCACATACACATATACATGCACTTATACATACACACAAACACATATACATACAATTATTCGCTCAGATACAAACAATAACCAATACTCATACATACATTCATACTCACAATCAAAAATCACGCATACGCCCTAGTGGCCGCGTACACTGTGGCTTCCCCCTCCCCCACCCAAATGCTCAGTACAGAAAATTGTTTGTCAAATATCTCTGGTGTTTATTATCCGATTGGGCTGCAACTCGCACCAAACATGCAAAGTACCTAAAGCTTTATTCATGCAAAAAAGGAAAACAGTGACTCTAAAACTGTACATGCTGGGAATATTTTTGCGAAATTTGAGGGGGAGGGGGATGACTTTTCAAACATTTGAAATAAACTTGACCTGCCTATGTAATATACAAACCTAACAAAAAAAGAATTAAGTCTCTAGCTCTTATAGTTTGCGAGGATCAGGTGTTCATACAGACAGACGGACAGACGGACAGACGGACAGACAGACGGACAGACAGACAGGGCTATATCGACTCAGCTCGTCGTGCTGATCAAGAATATATATACTTTATGGGGTCTGCCACGCCTCCTTCTGCCTGTTACACACAAATGTCATTTGCACAAACCTAATAGACCCTTTGTACTTTTTTAAAGTACAGGGTCTAAAAAATGAATTGAATAGAGTTCTTATGCGAAGTTATGTCGTTTTAGAAATAATTGCTGCGTCAAAACATGTGCCTATTTTCATTAAAATTTGGCTGATAAATCTCTCTGCTTTCAGCTCATACATATTGCCGACTAATATTGAATACCCACCTGAAAGTATTTGAATACAAACATTTACTAAATATATTAAATTGGCTATTACTTTACTAATTTTAATTATAATTTATTTTATTATATCCGCCGTATATTTAAATCAATTTTTGTAAGTTTTCTCGATGGAACACAATAGGGTATTCCACACAATTGACATTTAGATTTCGCTACTTAAAGTGATGGCAGTTTAAATTATTGCATGAAGAGGGGGGACTGCAGGCATAAAATATTTAAAAAGAAATTTCTTGTTTAAGCCTCGTATGCACCATCCCGAATATTTAGTGAGCGGAATATGCAATATTTTCCGTATGTGTGGGACATATGTAACTGTTTTTATCTAGTATCCAAAAGGATTGATTGATTGATTGGTAACACTATTATTTTTAAGTTGTAACACTTTTTTATCAGCTGTTCTACCAAAGTGAAAATATATTGGAATTAAAATGAACGACGAAGTTTTGGCCATAGCAATGGCAACATCTTGGGTAACTCGACATCTGCTCCAGAAATCATTCGTGGCCGCCCAGAACACTACTTAAACATTGTCGAGATAATCTAAAACACTATGTTAATTCAGAGGCAGGATCTGTAGATTGACAGTTGAAATCTGCCGGGGCTAATAAATAAATCATATAACACAATATAAATATATAGAAAAAGCATTTTCATTATTCATTATTTGGTTAATTTTGCTCATCTAATTTCTTGTGAATCATAGTTGTAAATTCCAGTTCCAGGCTCCTAGCAACGGTTGGTGGCAACTGATTTACTAATCTTCCCAATAAGAAAATATTGGGTGACTGGTGTTTGGCTTATTGAGATAACTCCCAATGGCTGTAGCCAACTCCTATGAAGGTAAATTGTCCTCTTCTGTTCCATTTTTTGGTTGCTTTATGTGTTGTTGCATCTTGCCGTACGTGTACTTAATACTAACATTGTCCTCATCCAAGCCACAGCTGAATTCTTCACAAGAATCTTCATAAGAAAGTTTGGGTGTGCTTGCATACCTTGCTTCGCTCGCATAATTACTTCAATTCCGTGCGGAAATATTCCATGTCTATGCTTTTTGTATGGGAAATGTAAAATTTCGGGATGGTGCATACGAGGCTTTACTACATAAACTTAATCTTTCAATTAATCATCATTTTGGATAAATGTATTCATGAACAATTATTATTAAAGGAATACATCCCTGGAATAAAATTGAGATAGCCGGCATGCATTTTTTAAACTAATTGACAATACTACACCGTAATATAATACAGAATTCATAATTGGGTTTAAATTGGCTGAATTTTATAGATAGATAGGTAACTCAAGGCTTAATAAGTCTTCAAATGTAGAACAGGCAAAAGTTTAATTCGATATAAATGTAACGCCACTTCTGGTCCCAAAAAGGAAGAAAAAGAAGCATTGATACGGTTCTATTCATGTGTATGAATGTGAATTTTAATTTATAAGTATAGATATATTGATGGCTCTTAAAGCCTAACTAAATGACATAATATATATTAATTAATTACAGTAAATTTTGGAATAATATAAAACAAATTACTTTTTATAAATAACACCAATTCTTATGGGTTATAGTTAAAATGTTGGAATAGTAAAAAAATGTGTTTATAATTTTGGGTCTTACTGACGAATTGGGTCAACATTCCCATCTGTTTTGCACAATCGTTCTGGTAATGTGTGATGATGATTACCCTCTAGAATTTCATATATTTTTTTCTTAACTTGGTTGTTTTTATTTCATGTATGTTTATAATTGTTATTTCAAGTGTTTACTTTAAAATTGGTCTTCGGAGACACACTCAACGGACTCTTCATCATGGTCAGCAGCGTCACCAGTGCCATTGCCAGAGGTCGATTTTGTGGCATTGGCTGTTTTCTGGTCAATTCCATCTGAATGATTCTCACTGCTATCCTCGTCGTCATTTGCCCAGGCGCGTCCTTTTCCACGTTTCTTGGGTGTCTTATCGCAATCAGGATTCGAATCTTGATCATCACCCTCTTCATCATCCTGACTGTTGTTAGCCGATTTATCCAACTTAGGCCGACCACGTGGCTTCCCCGTGCTTTTAGATGCCAATGATGGACGTCCACGTTTCTTAGGCGTAGTCGGTGCAGCTGCCGTTGTTGTCTGTTCGTCATCACCCTCAGAAATATCCTGCTCATCGTCAACCGCCAATGGTGCATTTACCTTCGGACGTCCGCGTGGTCGACCCGTAGATACATACGCAGGCTTGGCTTTGTTGCTTGCGGGACGTCCCCGTTTCTTGGGCTCTGTACCATCCTTATCATTCGATGCCTTGGGCCGGCCAGCTCCACGCCCAGTACGACTAATGTTCAAGTTAATGGCGCCAGTGGATGGGCGTCCAACGGGACGACGTTCCTCTTCCTCATCCTCATCTTCTGTTGGTTACAATAAAATTAAATAAATGAATATAAGGTTTAATTAAACAGAATGTTATACGAAGAGGAATTTTATGGAATTTGGCCCAGCCTCACATAAATACAAATTATGAGTATCTAAATCTGAAAAGTATCTTCGGAACACTGAAGCCAATCAACTGAAATTTGTGACAAATAGATGTCAGACTAAGATCGGCCATATAGCTCCTAATAGAAATAATTGTGTATAAAAAGTTCGAAAATAGTTTAACGAAACCCTCAATCACGGAAGAAGTGACATCCGTTAGACTATCAAATTAAGTAATTGTAAGTTATAGTTACCATCTTCATTGTCACTCGCCCGATGCTTCTGGGGTCGGCCTAATTTGCGACGTTTCGCGGACGACGGTGATTTTGGTTTCATAGGTGAGTTATCTTCGGCTGACGAGCCGGCATCATCATCGCCATTGGGTTCTTTTCGTGGTCGACCTCGGCCCTTGCCAGTTGGCATGACCACTTGGCCGTTAGCCATATCATCATCCAGCTCTTCATTATCACTTCCCCTTACCTTTGGTGGCCGGCCACGGCCTTTGGCCTTGGTCGGACGACCACGTTTTTTGGGAATTGCTGGATTAGGTTTAACAGCGGCTTCTCCAGATGCTGGCACTTTTGCAGGCCGTCCCCTTTTTTTTACAACAGTTACTTCTTCCATAATAATTCGCGATTAATTAAAATGGTTTTCTGCGCGCGCTTTATTTAAAGGCCGTAGGGCTGTTGGCGTCGGTATGGTATACACAAACAAGTCTTCTTCTTCTTCTACTATCTGATTTGCGCTTTACGTTTTTGCCTTCACTTTCGTCTGCTTTTGATTCGCTTTCTTATTTTTTGTATCCCGAAATCGCAAATGGCACTGCAGTAAATAATGGAAAAACACTTCAATATGTTTGCCCGCAAATTATTAGAAAATCTGTTAAATTCACTATTAATAAATCAATATTTTTTAAAAAATACTCCAATTTTTATTTTGATATAAAATACCTGTACTTGTATAATTCACAAAAATCCCTCCGAAAATGAAAATCGGCTTCGGCGTCGCTTCACATTTATTTTTGCTTCGTCACAGGGTTGTAAAAGATTTCATCGATATACTGTTTCTATAGCCGATAAAAAAACAAATTTTTTGTGACTGGTCGGCATAAAGCAAGATTGAGAATGTTGTGTTCCCAAAAAGCTTTTTCTCTTAAATTTGGCTTCATTCACTTTCGTATTGTAATGTAAATCTAGTCAACATTGACATTTTATAAACGCCGGCCGGCATATACACACATACGTTTGAGTGTGTCAGTTTGTGCACGGTTGCCACACTTGGCGTTTTTTCGGTGCTTTTTGCCGCTTTATTTATTTGTTGGCGCGATAACACTTTCTTTTTAATTGGCTGCTTACTTCGAATAATTGCCTTAAGTTTGCGGAAAATCAATTTCCAGGACTAAATATAATAGTTGTTTTCTTCTGTTGGGGTTTCAAGCAGATTTATTTGCAATCTGGTGGCTATTCTTTGCTGATCTACCTGCAAGGGGCGTTGAAGAAGAGATAGCGGATATTCGGGGTTGTTGCATGCACTAAGGTTGTGAATTTGGCTAACTTAGGTTGTGAACTGCATGCCGAAAAGACTACATACATTTGTTTGCACTCTGTTAAATGATTTTAATGCACTTCTTGTGGTATTTAAACGATTTTAGGCAATTCAAAAGAGTTATTTAATGGTGATGGACGGCGAATGTGGCGAATCTGATACCTATTTGCAGCCCGTTCGGATAATAAACACCGAATATATGGGATAAACGATTTTGAATACTTGGAATCGGGCAGGGGGAAAGGGAAGCCACAGTGTACGCGGCCGCTAGGGCGTATGCGTGATATTTGATTGCGGGTATGTTGTATGTGTGAGTATTGGTTTGCATTTGCGTGTATATTTGCATATATATGTAAGTGTATGTGTGTATTTACATACATATATCGAACATTATACATAAACTTGAACTGGCTATGCAATACACAAGCCTAACAAAAAAAGAATTAAGTCTCTAGCTATAGGTCTATAGCTATAGGGCTATATCGACTCAGCTCTTCGTCCTGATCAAGACTATGTGTATATACTTTGTGGGCTGACGCCTCCGTCTGCCTGATGCACACAAAAGTAATTTTCACAAACTTAATAGACCGTTTTGTACTTAAAAAGACAATCCTAAAAATGCCTTCTGTATTTATT